>CM069131.1:43166618-43369118 GCA_035221665.1 Okamejei kenojei
CAAAAGCCGTTATTCCAGATGCCAGAGCTTGAGCACCCGTTGCAGTTTAATCTCCTGTGCTCGGATGCCTACCCCCATATGACCCCAAATGGCATGGTTTACTATCGGCACATTCAGCAGAATACAGTTCTCTGGGGTATCATATTTCTTGGCAGTGGTGTCCATGGCCAGCTCCTGGAGCTGGTGGGAGGCCAGATAATGTATGCTGGCAGACAGCTCCTCTCCAAGCGGCTCGCCAGAGTCTGTAGGGACGGCAAATCTGGCCGCCAGGAATGGGACCTCTGGTGCTTGCCCCTCGTCCCGTGGGGCAGCCTCCATTGCTGAGCCCTCTGAATCGGCGTCAGATTCAATCTGACCCGGTATACTCTCCTCGTCCAGGAGGGAGATACTTGGCAGCCCTGTAGGTGCTGCTGGCGCGGGCTCTTGGAGAGGCTGGCGCTCTTGATGGAGCATCCTCTCCAACAGGAGCTCCATCCTGGACACCCGTTCCGTGGTATCCTTTCTTAGGGGTGACCCTCTCGACCGGACTTGTCTGAGTATCGGCCGGACAGACTTTTGGGTGGCCTTATGCCCCTCCGGCATAGGCACAGTGTCCTCAGACACCAAGTTTGTCCATGGATGAGCTAGGCGGCCGCCCGCTACCCGCACTCCCGCGGGCTTGAGATATTTTCGTCACGGCTCGCCTTGCTGTTCCTGATTTTTGCATGTTTGCACTTGCCCTCCTGCAACAAGAATTACCAAAAGCAGAGACCTCGAACAAGTTTTAACACTTACCTGAGGCATTTTAAACTTACCGCTGGAGAAGCGCTGCTCCTCCCAGCCGGTCACTACGCCATGCGTCAGACGTAATGACGCGCATGCCGACTGGTGGGGCTCTTCATGGAATCACTCACGTGACTCCGAAGTAAAATCAGTGATTTACACCAGCCACAAATCAGAAAAATCAGTTTTGTAAGAAATATAGGGAAGGTACATTTTTCATTCAAATAAATTAAGGGTATGAACAGTCCCCACATTCCCCCATCCTAGACGTACTACTAGTTCCACTGTTCGCATCTTTGTATGGCTGATGTTAGCACATTTTCCCCTGCCAGCAATGGGCCATTAACTACTCCACCCTTCCTGAGGTGATCTGTTGCTAGCCTGTTTTCCTCTGGCTTTCTCTACCTTTCAGTCTGAAGAAGGGTTCTGACCCAAAACATCACGTATTCCTTTTCTCCAGAAATGCTGCCTGATCCGCTGAGTTACACCAGCATTTGGTGTCTGTCTTTCCTTCAAAGGAATATGTTTTGCATCTTACTGTGCTAATTCAGTTATGTGGTTATTGCATTTGTTTAATTTTAAAGGGAAAAGGAGTGATTTATTCTACGACTTTTATAAAAGCTCTACACATGCCCCTGCAAATGCCGCACCTCCCCCCCAAAAAGTCCGAAGGTCTCTACATTCCTGAATCCTTCAACAAGGTGTACCACTGAGAATGCCTGCAAAACTACCTGGAAGAAAAAAGTGTCAGTGGTTAACAAGCAAATGATTAATGGAAGGTAGACAAAAATGCTGGAGAAACTCAGCGGGTGAGGCAGCATCTGTGGAGCGAAGGAAATAGGCAACGTTTCGGGTCGAAACCCTTCTTCAGACTGATGTGAGGGTGGGGGGCAGGAAGAAAAAAGGAAGAGGTGGAGCCAGTGGGCTGAGGGAGAGCTAAGAAGGGGTGGAGAAAGTAAGGACTACCTTAAATTAGAGAAGTCAATGTTCATACCGCTGGGGTGCAAACTGCCCAAGCAAAATATGAGGTGCTTCTCCTCCAGTTTACGGTGGTCCTCACTCTGGCCATGGAGGAGACCCAGGACAGAAAGGTTCGCATTAGGAATGGGAGGGGGAGTTGAAGTGCTGAGCCACCGGGAAATCAGGTTGGTTATTGAGAACCGAGCGGAGATGATTGACGAATGGAACTTGCTATCAAAATGTTCAGATGACACTTACTGACTTTATCAATAACTCTATTGATATAAATATATTTTTAAGATATTTGCTTTATTGTTTTTTTTTTTGTCCCTTTTATCCTCTTAGTTCCAGTCTTTCCCTCACTTGATTTAATTTACTTTACATGATTTGGGATAGAACTAAATTGCTAATGCTTTAGAGATTTAGCTTATGGCCTAACATGAAAAGGATTTCCATGATGGGAGTGAGGATACATTTTCCATTAATTTTCATTACGAGCATGGATATTTTTACCAACAGATTTTCAACTGGGATGCCAATAGACAATAGACAATAGGCAGGAGTAGGCCATTCTGCCCTTCGAGCCAGCACAGCCATTCAATGTGATCATGGCTGATCATCCACAATCAGTACCACATTCCTGCCTTCTTCCCATATCCCATGACTCCACTATTTTTAAGAGCCCTATCTAGCTCTCTCGAGAATCCAGAGAACCGGTCTCTTTGAGGCACAGAATTCCACAGACTCACAACTCTGTGTGAGAAAGTGTTTCCTCATCTCCGTTCTAAATGACCTATCCCGTATTCTTAAACTGTGGCCCCTTATTCTTAAACTCTGGACTCCCCCAACATCGCATTGGAGGTCAGATTGAATGACAATCTTAAGAATATTTTGGGTAGAAAAAGCTTCATGAGAGGGTCAGCTGTAAGTTTCCTACAGCTTAGCATGGAGATGTAGGGATGTTTGGAGAAACGGGTGGGAGAATTGGATACACAGTGTTTTGATTAGTTAGTGGATGATTAGTTTACATCCGAGAGCAGCTGGGAGTGATGTTAATGAAGTGGGAAATTGCTAATTGATAAGGGTGGAAAATGGGGAGTGAGTAGGAAATTGAAGAAGATATCAGTGACTCAGAGAGAGATGAGAAACAAGTTTGAATAATGAGCTGGGACAGACCTCAATTGCTTCTCCTTGCCTACACATATCACCATATGGCTACTGAATATTATATGCAGCAGTCCTCAAATCCCCTTTGGCTGCTATTTCCTCAGATCCAAGAAATCTGGCTGACCAGAGGGTAAACCTTAAAAAGAGATAAAAGCTTAAAAATCCTGGCTTATTAAAATAGTCAAATGAAAGAAATGTCTCCTAGAAATCAATTGGTCACTCCCCTAACAACTACCATTCTATTACTATTCACATTAGAACAGCTGGGGTTGATATGGCTCAAGATAGTTCAAATTTCACTTACACCTCCTCCAAACTTGTCAATTACGGTCAGTGCTCCAGATGAGAATTCCTCTATATCAGCAAGACCAAGCGGCGACGAGGTGGCCACTTTCCCAAGCTCCTATGCTTTCTCAGCCATGGTCATCTAGAACTCCCAGTTTAGTTTTGTTTGGAGATACAATGTGGAAACTGAAAACGGGTCAATGAACGATCACCCGTATAATAATTCCATCCTAAACCCTAGTGACAACTTACACTAGTCACCTAACCCACAAAGAGCATATCTTTGGATTTTTGGAGAAAACCAGAGCACCCGGAGAAAACGCACATGGTCACAGGGAGAATGTACAAACTTCATACAGACAGCACCCGTAGTCATTGGCATTGTAAGGCAGCATTTCTACCATTGCACCACCGTGCCATTTTCCTCTTCTCTTCCCAGACTGATCTGTCCATATTCAATCTCCTCCATTATCCTAGGGCGAGGCCAAATGCATACGGGCATCATTTCAAATTCCACTTGGGTGGTCTATTCCTCAACAGCATGAACATTGAATTTTTCAATTTCTGGTCATCTGCTCCCCTTCTCTCTCTTTACCTTTCCTTTTGAACTACCCAGGTCCTCTCTCACACATTTTACCTTTCAGACACCCACCCACAGTCCCCTATCAGTCAGTTTATTTTCCACTCCCCTGTCAGTTCCTCTGTCCATCAGGCACCCAGTGGATCCCCTCCTCCCCCTTGTTCCCATCTGGCCACCTTTCCTCCCTCATTTGGTTCCATGCTTCATATTCCTTTCCTGTCAGATTCCATCGCCTGCAGCCCTTTTTGGTCTCCACATCATCTATCTGTTTCTGCCCTGTTTCCACCCTTCCCTCTCCTACCTGACTCCATCTGCCAACCAACTAATCCTCACCTGGATCCACCTGTCACTTGCCAGCTCTTGCCCCTACACATCACCTCTTCATCCTGGCTGTCTCCCCTCCCTCCTTCAGTAAAAAGGATCCTGACCCAAAGCCGGTCCATTTCCCTCCACTGATGCTGCTCAACCTGCTGAATTACTACAGCAGATCATTTGTTGCCCATGTTTCAAGATAATTATGTGCTCCTGTATTCTCTTTCCTAACTAATTAAGTATGTTCTACCCCTTTCTATCCCTTCCCACACAGGTCATAGATCCCATGCAGAGATCTTATCTGTAATTACTGAATTTTTCCATCCAATAGCTTATAGATAGGCATTGGGCATGATTACGTTTAATGAATGACTGCCATTGTTAGTTCACTGCTGGCTGTTAAATCCAGGCCAATGTGCCCTTGTTGTTCCGATGCTGTAATTAATCACAATTAAATAAGTATACATATTCCCAGGATATCTGATGCTCTCCTGTCAGTGGATTGTGTTGATTACAAATTCTCTGCGGAGGCTATATTGAATACATTAAGAGCCTTTAAATGAAGAAAAGTTAAATTTTATAGAGGGGCAATAAGCAAATTTAGCCTTTGGAGTCATTGTTTAGTTTTAGTTTAGTTTAGTTTAGATTATTTTGTCACATTTATCGAAGTGCAGAGAAAAGCAGTTTTCTCTGTACTACTGAATTGTGCAGATTTCAGGTGTCGCTTTCAACAAAACAATATAACTGAATGCAATAGAATCCTGACCTCAGGGTATTTACAAGGTGCCCATCAAAACATTACGACAGTATACAGGAGTTTAATCAAATAATGGAATGAAATCTCCATAAATCAACGGAAAATGAATTATTGACTTCCACTTGTAAACCTCTCCGAAGTTCCTGATGCCTTGCGATCCCAAAATGGTAGATAAGTGCTGGGGAATTTCCTTATCAATTATTCTAATCAGCCAGCATAGCTTTGCAGAAATCTAGGATGAAGGTGCTATTTCTCTGGAAAAAAAGGAAATTCAGGACCTGATCAAAGGATAAAATGGGGTTAGGAGAGATAAATCAGCCATGATTGAATGGTGGAGTAGACTTGATGGGCCGAATAGCCTAATTCTACTCCTATTCTTTATGACCTTATGAAAGATGATGTTCGGATGGGACCCTTCTTCAGACTGCCCGTCAGAGAGAGAAAGAGAACTTCTTCAAAGTAAGCATATCTTAAGGGGATTTGTCAAAATCTAATAGGTGGGAACAACAGATGCTGGTTTATACCAAAGATAAACACAAAATGTCAGAGTAACTCAGCGGATCTGGCAGCATCTCTCGAGAGAAAGGCTAGATGAGATTTTGGATTAGGACACTTCTTCACACTCCTTGAAGAATGGTCCCGACCCAAAATGCCACCTGTCGTTTGTCTCCCAGAGATGCTGCTTGACCTGTTGAGTTACTCCAGCACCTTGTGTCTATCTTCGGTAGAAACCAGCACCTGCAGTTTCTTCCTATTACATAATAGGTGGAGGTTGTCATCTTTGATAGAGATGCCCATCCATGCTAAAGGTCAGCAGTGGGGGAAGGCACTGAGGAGGAAATAATGCAGACAATTCCACGTTGGTGGACATATTTTAAAATAAGTTTAAAATAAATATCACAAAATAACTTTAATTTCCAGAATAATTTTGTAACTTCCTGCTTGTTAGGGATTAGAGAATCAGTCTGTCTTTAAATATTCAATTAAAATCAAACTGCAGATCCCAAGGCAATTTGGTTGCATAATGAGATAGTATATCAATACATGGCACTAATTACCACATGCTTGTACTTCCCAACAGCATTAGCTATTGATCGGGGCAAGTTTGTTTAGGGAAGGAAGGGGGAATGCAAATACTAAGGTGTGTTACATTCAACTATCCAGCAGTACTGGAGTTTTGTGGCATTAAAATAAGTTTCAGCCTATATCTTGATCAGGAATATTACTTGGTGTATATTATTTAAAGGAATATGATTTAAAAAGGGGAGCAGGGACGACAGTGGACTGGACTTGAAGCTAAAATGTGACAGGATTCAACCTGGCCCACAGGAGCCGTTGGAAGAGGAGGAGGGGAAGGAGCGACACCCGACCGGTAAGCTATAAAATCTAGCGCGGGGCTTGTTTTTTCAGAGGCCCACAGGAGCCGTTGGAAGAGGAGAGGAGGGAGGAGCGACACCCGACCGGTAAGCTATAAAATCTAGCGCGGGGCTTGTTTTTTCAGAGGCCCACAGGAGCCGTTGGAAGAGGAGGAGGGGGAGGAGCGACACCCGACCGGTAAGCTATAGAATCTAGCGCGGGGCTTGTTTTTTCAGAGGCCCACAGGAGCCGTTGGAAGAGGAGGAGGGGGAGGAGCGACACCCGACCGGTAAGCTATAGAATCTAGCGCGGGGCTTGTTTTTTCAGAGGCCCACAGGAGCCGTTGGAAGAGGAGGAGGGGGAGGAGCGACACCCGACCGGTAAGCTATAGAATCTAGCGCGGGGCTTGTTTTTTCAGAGGCCCACAGGAGCCGTTGGAAGAGGAGGAGGGGGAGGAGCGACACCCGACCGGTAAGCTATAGAATCTAGCGCGGGGCTTGTTTTTTCAGAGGCCCACAGGAGCCGTTGGAAGAGGAGGAGGGGGAGGAGCGACACCCGACCGGTAAGCTATAGAATCTAGCACGGGGCTTGTTTTTACCCAAATCCATAACATTCCATTTGGAGAAGTGGGTTTTTTTGAGGAAGCCGCTGATTGGTGGGAAGTGGACTAGGGAAAGCAGCTGATTGGTGGGAAGTGGACTAGGGAAAGCAGCTGATTTACAGTCAGATCCCAGCAGTTTGTAGTGATTTTATATTGTGTTGCTATTGTATCCTGTGTAAGGGGGCAGTATGAAGGCCAGGGCAGTGTACTGTTCTGGATGTCAGATGTGGGAGGTCAGGGAATCTGATAGCCCTCCAGACGTACACATCTGCGCCAGGTGTGTCGAGGTTAGGAAGGGCAAGGGGCAGAGGCAGGGGCTAGAGAGTACCCCTGTGACCGTACAACTGGAAAATAGGTACTCGGGTTTGAGTACGATTGGAGGGGACAGCCTAGCTGGGGGCAACAACAGCGGCCGGGCCTCCGCAACAGAGACCGGCCCTGATGCTCAGAAGGGTAGCAAAAAGAGGAGGGCAATTGTAATAGGGGACTCTATAGTTAGGGGGTCGGATAGGCGATTCTGTGGACGCCGTCGGGAGACCCGGATGGTAGTTTGCCTCCCTGGTGCCAGGGTCTCGCATGTGTCAGAACGTGTCCAAAAGATTCTGATAAGGGAGGGAGAGGAGCCTGATGTTGTGGTACACAAAGGTACCAATGACATAGGCAGAAAAAGTGACGAGGTCCTGAAGGGAGAATTTAGGGAGTTGGGGGGAAAGTTAAAGAGAAGGACCAAAAGGGTAACGATTTCAGGATTACTGCCTGTGCCGCGTGACAGTGAGAGTAGGAATGAAATGAGGTGGAGGCTAAATGCGTGGCTGAGGGACTGGTGCAGTGGGCAGCGATTCAAGTTTCTTGATCACTGGGACCTCTTTTGGGGAAGGCATGATCTGTACGCAGAGGACGGTTGCACTTGAACCCGAAGGGGACCAATATCCTGGCAGGAGATTTGCAAAGGCTACTGGGGAGACTTTAAACTTGAAAGGCTGGGGGAGGGACTCGGGTAGAGGGGGCTAGGGGACAGGGTGTGGGGCAAGAGGCAGAGAAGGGAAGCACTCGGACCCAAAATGTAGGCGAGAAAGATGAAAAAGATAATAGACAGAGAATTAAGGATGGTGGGTTTATAAAATGTGCATATTTTAATGCTAGGAGCATTGTAAGTAAGGTGGATGAACTTAGAGCCTGGATTGACACCTGGAAATATGATGTTGTGGCAATCAGTGAAACATGGTTGCAGGAGGGCTGTGATTGGAAACTAAATATTCCAGGATTTTGTTGCTTCCGGGGTGATAGAATTGGAGGGACCAGAGGTGGAGGTGTTGCATTGCTTGTCAGAGAGGATATTACAGCAGTGCTTTGGCAGGATAGATTAGAGGGTTCGTCTAGGGAGGCTATTTGGGTGGAACTGAGAAGTGGGAACGGTGTAGCAACACTTTTAGGGGTGTACTATAGACCGCCAAATGGGGAGCGAGAATTGGAAGAGCAAATATGTAAGGAGATAGCAGATATTAGTAGTAAGCACAAGGTAGTGATTGTGGGAGATTTTAATTTCCAAAAATAGACTGGGAAACACATTCTGTAAATGGGCTGGATGGTTTGGAGTTTGTAAAATGTGTGCAGGATAGTTTTTTGCAGCAGTACATAGAGGTACCGACCAGAGAAGGGGCAGTGCTGGACCTCCTGTTAGGAAATGAGGCAGGACAGGTGACGGAGGTATGCGTTGGTGAGCACTTCGGGACCAGTGATCACAATACCATTAGTTTCAATATAATTATGGAGCGAGTCAGAACAGGACCTAGAGTGGAGATTTTTGATTGGAGAAAGGCTAACTTTGAGGGAATGCGTGAGGATTTTAAAGGAGTGAATTGGGACACTTTGTTTCATGGGAAGGATGTAGAAGAGAAATGGAGGACATTTAAAGGGGAAATTGTAAGAGTACAGAATCTTTATGTCCCTGTTAGGTTGAAAGGAAATAGTAAAAATTGGAAAGAGCCATGGTTTTCAAGGGAAATTAGACACTTGTTTCGAAAAAAGAGAGATATCTACAAGAATTATAGGAGGCATGGAGTAAATGAGGTGCTAGAGGAGTATAAAGAATGTAAAAAGAATCTTAAGAAAGAAATTAGGAAGGCTAAAAGAAGATATGAGGTTACTTTGGCAAGAAAGGTGAAAGTAAATCCAAAGGGTTTCTACAGCTATATTAATAGCAAAAGGATAACGAGGGATAAAATTGGACCATTAGAGAACCAGAATGGACAGCTATCTGCAGAGCCAAAAGAGATGGGGGAGATATTGAACAATTTCTTTTCTTCGGTATTCACCAAGGAGAAGGATATTGAACTCTGTGAGGTAAGGGAAAAAAGTAGAGTAGCTATGGAAACTATGAGATTCAAAGAGGAGGAAGTACTGACACTTTTGAAAAATATAAAGGTGGATAAGTCTCCAGGTCCTGACAGGATATTCCCTAGGACATTGAGGGAAGTTAGTGTAGAAATAGCAGGAGCTATGACAGAAATATTTCAAATGTCATTAGAAACGGGAATAGTGCCGGAGGATTGGCGTACTGCGCATGTTGTTCCATTGTTTAAAAAGGGTTCAAAGAATAAACCTAGCAATTATAGACCTATTAGTTTGACGTCAGTGGTGGGCAAATTAATGGAAAGGATACTTAGAGATAATATATATAAGCATCTGGATAAACAGGGTCTGATCAGGAACAGTCAACGTGGATTTGTGCCTGGAAGGTCATGTTTGACAAACCTTCTTGAATTTTTTGAAGCGGTAACTAGGGAAATTGATGAGGGTAAAGCAGTGGATGTTGTCTATATGGATTTCAGTAAGGCCTTTGACAAGTTTCCCCCATGGAAGGTTGGTTCAGAAGGTTCAATCTTTGGGTGTTCAATGGCGGAGTAGCAAGATGGATTCAACAGTGGCTGAATGGGAGATGTCAGAGAGTAATGGTGGATGGCTGTTTGTCAGGTTGGAAGCCGGTGACCAGTGGGGTGCCTCAGGGATCTGTGTTGGGTCCACTGTTGTTTGTCATGTACATCAATGATCTGGATGATGGGGTGGAAAATTGGATAAGTAAGTATGCAGATGATACTAAGATAGGTGGTGTTGTGGATAATGAAGTAGATTTTCAAAGTCTACAGAGAGATTTGGGCCATTTGGAAAAGTGGGCTGAAAGATGGCAGATGGAGTTTAATGCTGATAAGTGTGAAGTGCTACATCTTGGCAGGACAAATCAAAATAGGACGTACATGGTAAATGGTAGGGAATTGAGGAATGCTGTGGAACAGAGGGATCTAGGAATAACTGTGCATAGTTCCCTGAAGGTGGAATCGCATGTAGATAGGGTGGTAAAGAAAGCCTTTGGTGTGCTGGCCTTTATAAATCAGAGCATTGAATATAGGAGTAGGGAAGTAATGTTAAAATTGTACAAGGCATTGGTAAGACCAATTCTGGAGTATGGTGTACAATTTTGGTCGCCTAGTTATAGGAAGGATGTCAACAAAATAGAGAGAGTACAGAGGAGATTTACTAGAATGTTGCCAGGGTTCCAGTAACTATGTTACAGAGAAAGGTTGAACAAGTTAGGTCTTTATTCTTTGGAGCGCAGAAGGTTAAGGGGGGACTTGATTGAGGTCTTTAAAATGATGAAAGGGATAGACAGAGTTGACGTGGATAAGCTTTTCCCATTGAGGGTAGGGAAGATTCAAACAAGAGGGCATGACATGAGAATTAAGGGACAGAAGTTTAGGGGTAACGTGAGGGGGAACTTCTTTACTCAGAGGGTGGTGGCTGTGTGGAATGAGCTTCCGGCAGAGGTGGTGGAGGCAGGATCGATTTTAACATTAAAAGTAAAGTGGATAGGTATATGGACGTGAAGGGAATGGAGGGGTATGGTCTGAGTGCAGGTAGATGGGACTAGGGGAAAACAAATGGTCGGCACGGACTGGAAGGGCCGATAGGGCCTGTCTCCGTGCTGTAATTGTTATATTATATATATTGTTATATTAACCCTAATTATAGATTAACCTCAAAATTATCTATTTTCAAGTCCTGAGTCGGATCTCAGACAGTCCACCTTAAACTCTTCCAGTGGCCAAGTACTGTATATCATTAGCTGAAACCAATTGATAATCCAGCTCTCGGTATTTGATGACTGAATGACCTACTTTCCTGCGTCGTAATTCAATCTTGCAAGGATGAATGTGTTAGATATAGTCTGCAGAAAAATGCTGGAGTAAATGGATTTATGGCCAATCTTGTGATACTGAGAACAGATTGAAAGATTGACAGACTCTCCCTTTGATCTTCTTAGTCATTCAAGGTGTCCTAATTATGGCAAGTCAGACCTCACCCACATCCATTATTGCTTAAATTATATCCTGAGGCAATCAGAACCTACTTTGAGATTGTCAAAGGACAACTGCATCCTGATTAGAATTGCGAATGATCTAAGGGTCATTTATAATGTACTTTCTCACTTTCTTTTCCACCAACTGAGTATATTTCCTGAGGTGAAAATGAATGGAATATGCAAGTCCTGAGCACTAAAGGAACATCTTTAGACTTCAGACTTTAGAGATACAATGCGGAAGCATGCCCTCCGGCCCAGTGAATCTGCCCTGACCAGTGATCCCCATATACTAGCACAATCCTACCCACGAGGAACAATTTACAATTTTACCAAAGCCAATGAACCCACAATCCTTTATGTTTTTGGAATGTGGGAGCACGCGGAGAAAACCAATGCAGTCACAGGGAGAAAATACAAACTCCGTACTGACAAAACGCATAGTCAGGTTCAAACCCGGTTCTATGGCGCTGTAAAGCAGCAACTCTATCATTGTTTACACAAAAAGCTGGAGAAACTCAGCGGGTGCAGCAGCATCTAAGGAGCGAAGGAGATAGGCGACGTTTCGGGTCGAGACCCTTCTTCAGACTGGTCAGGGATCAGGGAAACGAGAGATATAGACGGTGATGTGGAGAGATAAAGAACAATGAGTGAAAGATATGCAAAAAAGTATCGATGATAAAGGGAACAAGCCATTGTAAGCTGTTTGTGGTGTGAAAATGAGAAGCTAGTGCGACTAGGGTGGGGGAGGGAGATAGAGATAGAGGGAATGCCAGGGCCCGAGGGCTGAGGGAGAGGTGGGAGGGGAGGAGACAGCAGGGGTTAACAGAATTGAGAAAATTCAATGTTCAAGCCCAAAGGATGCAGACTCCCCAAGCGGAATATGAGGTGCTGTTCCTCCAACTTGCGGTGTTGCTCACTCTGGCCCAGGACCGAGAGGTCGGATACGGAATGGGAGGGGGAGTTGAAGTGCTGAGCGACCGGGAGGTCGGGTTGGTTTTTGCAGACCGAGCGGAGGTGTTCGGCGAAACGATCGCCAAGCCTCCGCTTGGTCTCACCGATATAGATCATCTGGCATCTGGAGCAGCAGATGCAGTAGATGAGGTTGGAGGAGGTGCAGGTGAACCTCTGTCGGACCTGGAAGTACTGCTTGGGTCCCTGAAAGGAGTGGAGGGGGGAGGTGAAGGGACAAGTGTTGCATTTCTTGCGGTTGCAAGGGAAAGTGCCCGGGGAAGGAGTAGAGCGGGAGGGGAGGGAAGAATTGACAAGGGAGTCGCGGAGGGAGCAGTCTTTGCGGAAGGCAGACGGGGGGGAGATGGGAAGATGTGGCGGGTGGAGGGGTCACGTTGGAGGTGGCGAAACTGGCGGAGGACTATCTGTTGTATTTGCCGGCTGGTGGGGTGAAAGGTGAGGACCAGGGGGACTCTGCCCTGTTTGCGAGTGGGGGAATGGGGAGAGAGGGCAGTGTTGCGTGGTATGGAGGAGACCCTGGTGCGAACTCTATCATTGTGCCACCCCTATTTAATTTTGAAACATTCAAGCTTCTTTTTCCATCCACTCCTCTGCAAAATTAAAAAAAAATATTTTTGTATTTTTGTTTTGTTCTCTCAGATCAGAATTTATTTGATAAGCTTAAATTTTACAGTCAGCAGAAAATAATTGGAGAAATAATCCATTGATACTCGGCCTCAAGCTTTCTGTGGACTTGCACTGAATTTTATATTTCTAACAGAGGTGATTTTCACCAAAATGTTCAGGCACTAAAGAGCTTCAGAGGTGCCAAGGTGCTTCTTGGGCCACAATGCCAGTTTAGCATAGAGCATAATCTAAGTAAAGCTTAGGAATGGATTGCTTTTTAAATTACCTGTTGGTTCTGATTCTAGAGGATAAATAACTTTTTACTAGCTGAGGTTTGTCCTAACACACATCCTGAACTGTGTCCAGTTGATCGCCCAACATTGATGAAATAGTAGTCCACTAACTGCTCAAACAGTGATGTCTAAACCGAAGGACTACCCAAACAGGGATGCCCAGACAATGGAGCACAAAGAACAGTGACCAAACAGCAGTGACTAGACTGAATTACTCAAAGAATAGTCCCCAGGCAATGGGGACTATTTTAGACTGTTTACTCTTAGTGTTTTTATGTGGTTTTCATGCACTACTTGAAGGGTTGCAGGCACCTATTCATGTTTCTCCTGTTTGGCATCGCTGCTTGGGTACTGCTGTTTTGGCTTTGCTTTAAAATGCTCCTTTTTGGGCAAACTCTGCTTGAGCATCACTGTTGAGCATCCAACAAAGTCACTGTTGTTTTGGCACCATTGCCTGGGGACTATTCTTTGAGTAATTCAGTCTAGTCACTGCTGTTTGGTCACTGTTCTTTGCGCTCCATTGTCTGGGCATCCCTGTTTGGGTAGTCCTTCGGTTTAGACATCACTGTTTGAGCAGTTAGTGGACTACTATTTCATCAATGTTGGGCGATGGTGGCAGTGAGATTCTTCAGTTACTGTGCAAGCAGCAAAGGTTTCTCAAAAACTTCAAAGCATGCATGGCCAACCTTGAAGTATGTTTATTTTTATTTTCGTTTAGTTTTGTTAGTTTAGTTTGGCTTAGTTTTACTTAGTTTAGTTTATTGTGTACCGAAGTACAGTGAAAAGCTTTTGTTGCGTGTTCCCAGTCATAAGAAAGACAATACGTGATTGCAATCCAGCCATCCATGGTGTACAGATATGTGATAAAGGGAATAATGTGAATAACGTTTAGTGCAAGATAAAGTCCAGTATCGTTCGATTAAAGATAGTCTGAGGATCTCCAATGAATTAGATAGTAGCTCAGATTGCTCTCTAGTTCTTGGTAGGATGGTTCAGTTGCCTGCTAACAGCTGAGAAGAAACTGTTCCTGAATCTGGAGGTGGGAAAATATGATGTAAAATCTTCAGAATGTCCAAACTATCGAAGTACTCTAAAGCAGTGAACAATTATTTGGAATATCATTTAATTTCAAAATGATAAGAAATTGCACCTTCACAATATAATGGTTTTAAATTTAAAGCAGCCCAAAGTATTAAAACGCAAGCATTGATGCAAACTTATCTATTTGAAAATAATGTTTGGCCAAATATTGAATTTGATTTTGTTATTTTCATCAAGGGTGTTGGGTATTTGGAATGAGCTGCCAGTGAAGGTAGTTGAGGCAGGTATAATCACAACGTGTAAAATATATTTGGACAGGTCTTCTTATCAAGTCCACACACAAGATTAGAAGTTGTTTAGCCAGAGCTGAACACACTTCTCGGCATCTGTATACAATGGTGTCTGTCTTGTGCTTCTTGTGCATGGTTGTGGAAAGATTGGCGAAAACATGGCTGCAACGTGTACGCTCTTTCCTTGACCCAATTTGGACAGGTACATAGGTAGTTTAGGAGGATATGGACCAAGACAGGTGGGACTAGCATAGATGGCGCATGTTGGTTGGCATGGGCAAGTTGGACCAAAGGGCCTGTTTCCATACTGATTAGCACTATGACTATGACCACCTCTTGCATTAACGTAGACTTACTTTTTAGTAATGTATTTTTGAATTAATGTCTTGCTTTTTATTGCACTCTCTTTATTTTCACTAACTTTTAGAATTTCTGTGCAATGTACAGTATGTATAATGCATGTTTTTGTGTGTTGTCAGGGTTTATGTACCTGTGATGCTGCTGCAAGCAAGATTTTGATTGTACTTGTAACTCACTGTACTTGTGCATTTGTCAATAAACTTGAATTGCCTTGAGTAATTCTGAAGTCCAGATTAAGCTATTTATTCAGCAATGCAAACATGCTTTAGCAATCGTAGATATTTTGTTGCCATTGCAAATTATTGAGCCACCCGGATTAGTAAATGTCATACAGATTAACAAGACAAAAATTCTTCTGTGGAATAAAGTCATCTTTATCACCTGGAGAAGAAAAATTGGTCATTATCTTGCACGCGTTATGTTTCAATTAGTCTATTGATTTAGATGCAAACAATTGATGATAGAAAACACCCTTGGATTCATCGGTCCTGAGACACCGAGGATGAAAGAGAATCTTGTAAAGTGTAATGGATTTTTTATTGTCACGTATACCGGGTGCCGTGAAATACATTTTTTTGCGTACAGCTCAGCAAGACAATCCCCGTACATCAGCACAATCACCCCACTCAGTGCAGTATGCACAGGACCGACCACTGAATCCATATGCAAGAGTAACGATTTTGGCACCATTTTACAGTCCCAGTTGTGGCTAGCCATGAAGGCCCGTTGCAGCAGTCACCCCCCATTTTGGTCGTCCTGCAAACTGAAGTCCCTCTCCACACCTGGCCTTCTTCTACCCAGGACCGCCACCCGCAGCTCACTTTGAGGGTGCGGAAGATAAGACCCTCAGTTCCTCTCACTGGTCCCCTTGTTCAGCATCCAACGCCGTTGTTGTCTCCCTCCCCCCCTCCCTCCCATCCCCCTCTCTGAATCCCGGTCCACGGGGTGAGCATTGTTTAGATTAACTGAAAAGAAAAATAAATCAAACATGGTATATTGCTACAAAGTTCCTCAGCATTTCATCTCTCAGTATTTGTATATTAATAGAAAAATAAAACATAATAAATCTTTCATGGGTAAAAGCTATGCTCCTCGTGGTCGGACCTTATTCACTTTCTTACAGGAGCTCAATGCTTCAATGATAAGTTTTTACTGTGCACCAAAAAAACCACTGTTTTTATTTGATGGTTATCATGGAGATTCTCATAATCAAAAATAGGTTCTCAGAACACCATTTTGCAAGCAGGTATTGTTAGACACACAGAGGACCGAGAAGGATGATCAAGGAACCTCTTACCAAGAAAAGACAAAATGAACCACTGAAAAATCGCTATAATATCTCCATCGCCAAGGCACTGGTTAATAAAAGTTAATATGATGAAACTGAGCTGCATAACAATAATCTGCAACCATTATATTGACACCATGCATTATCTAGGAAAGCAGCTTAAACATAATGATAATGGTGGATCCTAACCCAAATTGGACTTTGAACCTATTGAAATGGGCAAATTTGACGCAATGTTACTAAGTTTCAGAACAAAAAGGATTCCCAGTAAAGAAAGAACTATAAACAAATTGCTGGCTGCACTCTGCAATCCAATTTGTCTAATCTCTCCCTGTAGCTAACACCCCTATATCCTGACATAATTCTGCTAATCGTCCTCTGCATCTTTTCCAAAACCACATCCTTCCTGTAATGGGGCCACCAGAACTGCATGCACTACTCCAAATGTGACCTAACCAAAGTCCTACAAAGCTGCATCATGTCATCCTGACTTTAATACTCAATACCCCAAACTATGAAAGTAAGAATACCATATGCCTCTTTACCGCTCTATTTACTTTCAGGGAGTTATCAGTGGCGGAAATCCTGGGGGGGTGGGGGCAGGGGGGACACGTCCCCCCTCTGTTTTAAGAGGTGAGGGACGATCCCCCCCCCCATTTTTAGTAATCCGGAATTTAAAACCCTGTGAAATCTCCACTTCCCGCGAGACAGTGGGGGTGGGACTGCTGATCGAGGGTGCCGATTGGACGAGAGAGCAGGGAATGGGGGCGGGACATGATGATTCAGTGCGATGATTGGTGGAGGGAGGTGTCGGTCAGAGATGGAGGTAGGGGGGTGGGACTGAGGATAGAGTGCGGTGATTGGAGGAGGGAGATGTGCCCAGGTCATAGGCTCACAATTGTAGCCCTGGACACAGACCTGCGCCTCATCCACAGCCAGGATCAATCCCGGCAGGCAATTGCTGCCAAACCGCCACTGGACCATCCCCGTCCCCACCCGAGTGCCCCCCACGCCCGGGGGTGGCCAGCGACGTCGCAGAGAAGCAGAGCAAAACCCAGCTCAACTCTGTCTCTCCCGCTGGGTTAACCTACAGCCCTGCCTGGACTTAAGGGAAATATGGCCCAGGCTTACAGCCAGTGTGGAAAAACAGCGCTAACTCCACGGCTCCGGACTGGTATTCTGTCAGTCCAGGCAGGGCTGTAGGTTAACCCGGCGAGACAGACAGAGTTGAGCTGCATTTAGCGCTGGATTGAGCTTTAATTACCATTCCCAGGGCCCACAACAGAAGCCTTCGAAGCCTCGGGTGTGTGTGTGAGTGTGCGCATGTGCGCACGGCCGCCAAGAAATTGTGCCCCGCCTGTGCCCCGGTCCCCTCCATATTTTGATAGCGATTTCTGTCACTAGATCCCTGTACATAAATGCTGTCAAAGGACATGCCATTAATTGTATAATTTCCCCAATTTACAATTGACTTCTATCTCCTCACTATTAAAGATAAACACAATATATTTGAAGATAAAAACAATAATATACTTCTTAAATGCACTTCTACCAGGTCTCCCATCAATGTGTTTATCAACAATGTGATTTTTTAGGAAGATAACATTGGGGCTATGGCCGAGTATATGAATTCTAGGCATGAGTTTTATTCGATGTAACTTTCGATGAAGTCTTTAGGATAACTAATTTGTGCCCTTGCCAGCTATCCAAATGTAAATTAGGTAACCTCAGACCAATGAATCCAGTCTGATTCTATCCCATTCCATACATATCCTCCAGAAGCTGCAAAGTGGAAATAATATCAGCCCAAATAGCTCATAAAGTACAACAGAATAGAGCTGAGGGTCTTGCATTATTGTTTCACCTATGAAAGAAAAACAGAAACATGACTCAGTACTTGATTGCAGTAAAAGTGAAGTAAAAAGAGCAAATTAAAAATATCTAATGAGTGTAACAAGTTGGCAAAGTCAACTAAGACCACATCTGTACAGCGCAGTTGGTGGCAGCAAATTGAATGCACGATTTATATTAGGTTTTGATGATTTCCAGATGGTGACACACATCTCCACATTCATCAAAAAAAAAGTATGCTTCATTCTGAGAAATAACTGCCAGCGCTTCTCCAACTGTGCACCGTGGGTAACTTTTCCAAAACGAAATACATGGCCACCTGTCCTTCTCAATAAAATTTGTTGCATTCATATTAATTAGAATGCACTTTAAAAATTACTGTCCATCACTGTAAAAAGATAACTTTACTCCAAGCTGAATGTTTTAGATAATGCCTGGTAATCCTCCACTGGGTGTTCATACAAAACTTACAAAAGAAGCTGTTGTTCTTTATTCTAAAATTTGCCTCAATTCCTGCAAAGACATTGGATTAAACCTTATTAGTTTTTCATTCTGTTTTTCAACAGTAACATCTCTCAAAACCTATGCTGACTTGGCAACTTCAATGGAAATTTTAATTGGTTCATATCATTTCAGGCAACTGGCCATTTTTTTTAAAAATTATAGTTTGTAAGGAAGAATTAGTTGAAAGAGGGAGAAGATATGTTGCAGCAAACAAAATCTGAAACAAGATAAGAACATATAATTTAAGATAATAGTAAACATTATTGGATTTTATGAGTACACATCTACTCATATTAGTTCCTCGAAGAGAAATTTGAAAAAAGATCAATTGGTTAGAGAATACATGTACTATAATTCACTCAGCAGAAGATTAATTCCTGAATACTGTTGGAAGTGCATGCAGAGCACATTTACCATAATATTAGATGTTTTCAAGGTATGCAAATGAACTTTATTTTCAAATTACATGTTCTCTATTATTTTCACTGTCTCACCCATCCATGGATCAAGTCAAAAACTCTAGCCTGAAGTTTATTCAGAAGAAGGGTGCTGATCCAAAACGTATGCATTGTCATCCTGAGTTACTCTAACATCTGGTGTCTTTTTTGTGAACCAGCATCTGCAGTTCCTTGTTTATACAACTGTAGAACTTGGATCTTCATGATTATCCAAATATTAGAAAGCAAGAGTACTTGTGAATGGATGAGTTAAGACTGGTATGAAATAAGGTCTCAGCTCTGATCCAGTAAGTTCAGATACTTAATGTGTATCATCAAAGATAATTCAATGATTGTTTGTTGTGGCTATCAGTTGATGAACTCTGCAATCACACTGGGGGTTGGAATTAGTTGTGTTGAACAGCAGAGGTGATAACTGGGTATAGAACTGGGACCATCTGCCTATCAACCCCACTCCTCCCACCCCCCCCCCCCCCCACCTAACCTGTGTTCACCTATTACCTCTTTGTCCTGCGCTTCATCTCTTCTAGCTTTCTTCCCCCGATCCCCACAATCAGTCGGAAGAAGATGACCGATCCAAACGGCCACCTGTCCATGTTGTTCAGGGATGTTCCCTGACCTGCTGAGCTATTCCAACACTTTGTGTCTTTTTTTTGTAAACCACTTTCTATAGATCCTTGTTTCTACATAGAACTTGGAACATTGGCCATTTCTTATCATCAAAATCCATTGATAAGGAGCAAAGAGGTTGGCTATCTGGTGACGGACTCGGAGATCAGGCGAGGCATTGGAGATGAATGTGTTGAATAGCATGTTACGATATAGTCATGTAGGAAGATTTCTCACACACTGCCTCAATTTTGGGTTAATCAAAGATGCTGAACACAGTGCTAACCGTTTACATAATTTCCATTAAAGTGGTCATAGGATCACATGATCATAAGTAATAGGAGCAGAATTAGGCCATTCTGCCAATCAAGTTTACTCCACCATTCAATCATGGCTGATCTATCTCTCACTCCTAACCAAATTCTCCTGCCTTCTCCCAATAACCTCTGACACCTGTACTAATCTAAAATATATCTGCCTTGAATACTGCATCCACTGACTGCCTCCACAGCCTTCTGTGGCAAAAATTCCACAGATTCACCACCCTCTGACAAAATAAATTCCTCCTCATCTCCTTCATAGAAACATAAAAACATGGAAAATAGGTGGAGGAGGCCATTCGTCCCTTAGAACCAGCACCGCCATTCGTTGTGATCATGGCTGATTGTCCCCAATCAATAACCCATGCCTGCCTTCTCCTCATATCCCTTGACTCCACTAGCCCCTAGAGCTCTATCTAACTCTCTCTTAAATCCATCCAGTGATTTGGCCTCCACTGCCCTTTGTGGCAGGGAATTCCATAAATTCACAACTCTCTGGGTGAAAAAGTTTTTTCTCACTTCAGTCTTAAATGACCTCCCCTTTATTCTAAGACTGTGGCCCCTGGTTCTGGACTCGCCCAACATTGGGACATTTTTTCCTGCATCTAGCTCGTCCAGTCCTTTTATAATTGTATATGTTTCTATTATATCCCCCTAAGTGAATACAAGCGTGGTCTTTTCAATCTTTCCTCATATGACATCAATCTTTCCTCATATGACCTTCCTAAAAGAGTGTTCTTTAATTCTGACGCTATGACTTCTAATCCTAGGCTCTCCCACTAGTGGAAACATCCACTCCACATCCACTCTATCCAAGCCTTCCACTATTCTGTATGTTTCAATGAGGTCCCCCTCATTCTTTTAAATTCCAGCGAGTACAGTCGTAGTGCAGTCAAACGTTCATCATATGTTAACCTACTCATTCTTGGGATCATTTTTGTAGACCTCCTCTGGACCCTATCCAGAGCAAGCACATCCTTCCTCAGATATGGTACCCAAAACTACTCACAATATACCAAATGTGCCTGACCAATGCCCTAGATAGCATTAAATCCCTGTTTTTGTATACCAGCCCTCGAAATAAATGGTGGCATTGCGTTTGCTTTCTTTACTACCGATTTGACTTGCAGATGAACTTTTAGGAAATCTTGCATCAGTACTCCCAAGTCCCTTTGCACCTCCAGTTTCTGGATTCTCTCCCCATTTAGACAATATCTACACCTTTATTCCTACTACCAAAATGCAGGATTCCACACTTTGCTACATTATATTCCATCTGCCCCTTCTCTGTCCACTCTCCCAATCTGTTCAAATCCTTCTGAAGAGTCCCTGCTTTCTCTATACTACCTGCCCCTCCACCTATTGTCCTATGATAGCATAACAGATATGCAAACTGCTCACATCAGGGTAATCCTTCGCACCTTCTATGTAAAAATGGAGATATAGTGATATAGAATGGAGTGCGATAATAATAATTTTACAATGAATCCCGATAATTGTACCTAGTAGGTATCATTTCAATATGTCCTTCATGTTCATGGATTAGACATCGGTTGTTACGTATTTCATTGGCTGACGTTCACAAGCACAGACTGAAAATATTTTTATTTTCCACTGGTGCATCAGTTGTCCATGCCTGCCAGATTTGTGATGGCATGAATTAGGGACAACCAGAACTTAGAAGGGAGGTTAATGCCAGGATATCCTATATGTCATGCCTTTCACAGCGTGTATATTGAGATTCATATGAGTTCCATTTGGCTTTCTAAATTTTATCAAGTGTTGTTGGGGTGGGAGATTGCAACCTTCACGTGGCCCGCCCTGTTCCAATGAATGCAATCAACCTGGCGTGCACAATCAAATAAGTTCAAATAGAACAAGTTGTCCTGCAACTTTAGGCTGTGCATGTCATATGCAAGAAGAAGATCAAGAGTTGTGTTTGTCTTTGTGGGGATTGAGTGCACGGTTCTGAACGTGTTGCACAATCTCAGATGCTGGCAGCGGACGGTATTGGTGTCTTAGTTATAGGGAGATGGTCAGGTGGAATACCCTGAAGTACATGTTCATAATCCCCCTGCCCTTTCTAGTCAATATTTGATGAACATACGCACATAAGATGCACATCTACAGCTTCATTTCCGAGGAATGTGAGGAAAAAAATTGGTTTTACCTCAGTCTCACTGCAGATAATATAATCTGTTCAGAAATAATAAGTAACTTGAAAAAAAATATTTTGTGTTATCCTTCTCCGTGCATTTTGTAACTATATTGCATCTCGCTCTATATTAATTATTTTGTCTGATGTTAAATTTCTGCCTATGTTTGTACATTATTTTAATAGCATAATAAATCACTGTATGATGTGTGATCAGTATTGGACATATATTTAAAAAGATGTTATGCTACATTGTAGTGACGACACGATATAATGGATCAAAGTAATTGACTGCATCCTCTGTAATAGTTTATCAAAAAAAGGTGAGAGGTTATATTAAGTTTAATGAAAATTGGTGCATCTCTTCAAACAGGGTCAGATTTGCACTATTATTTGTTTAATGATAAATTAGATTAGTAATTAAATCTTTCATGTCAGCAATTAATGGCCTCTGACAGCCTTTGTTGCATCTGCAGCTTTATTTATGCAAAACTCACAATCTAAAAAGCAATGTTGAAAAGCCTACACTTCAAAAGTGTGATCCCTAGTACAACTGAAATTGTGAGGAGTCATGAATTCCAGAAATACAAACCATTCCATGGAATATTGTATGAATGACTGGTAGAGCCTGAGGGACTGCAGCAGTGGAGTTGCTGCCTTACAGTGCCCAGGCCCGTACGAGGCTTTTCAAAAAGGGGGGGTGGCACGACAGGATTCCCAAAATTTTATGTGAAATAATGTGCATGCAGTGCATATCACAAGCGGTAGGTCCCGCACGTCCGGGTTCCAGGGCCCGCTTAAGGGCCCTGAAAGCTCTGGGGTTTTAGATGCTCTCTGGTGCATTCTGAGCCTTATTTTGCAGCGTTTTGCACCAAATGTATGACCAATATTTCACAAATAATTTTGGTTGAGTCAAGAATAATGAGTGGATGGAATGGGATGATTGGGGTCATTGTTGTATACATTTTTTGTAAAATTAAGAATTGTTGTCCTTGTTTTAATAATCAAGTTGTACTGTTGTAAAATGTTATGTAAAATGTTATAAAGGAGCATGCAAAAACTGCAAAAAAAATACTGTAAGTTTTTGCAGTAAAGAAAACCTTTTTGAGAAAATGTTTTGTGTGTTGATTTGATTGCCTGTTACTGTTAGACTGTGTTAGTGTGTGCAGTGCACCTTTAATGGTCCTCCTGATCTAACAACTACACATCACATCAACCTCAACATGAAATAGTTCAGTTTTCCGAGAATGTAACTGTGGAAACCTACTCACCACTTTGTCCAAGTCATGGTCAAAGTCATAGTGAATGTGCAATAAGGCGTGTGCTGACGGCCTGTCATTGCTCATGTAAGTCCTGGCTTAGTGATGCAGGTGACGGACACTCTTGTACACTGCATATATTGCCATTTAGCCATAAATCATGTTTTCCAGTTCCATTTTCCAAGAACGTAACTGCGCAAACCTAGTCACGGCTTTGTCCAAGTTATGGGCAAAATCATAGTGAATGTGGATTAAGGCAATTGCAGACAGCCTGTCATAGCTCATGGAGTCCTCGTCTTTCCTTCTTTGTGGATGTGAAAACGTGTTTGTCCTCATTGGCTGGATCAAAGTAAGGTGCCGAGCGCAATCGCGCCCACTGCAAGCATGCCGCCCGAGGCGAGTGTCTCTCTGCCACTCAGGCTCATGTCCAAGGGCCCCGTCTACCTCCGCATTCAAATGGAGGGGGACAGGCGGGGTCGGCAGAGCGCTGTGTTGAGACTGGCTGCCGACAAGGCCAAGAACTTGAAGAGCCAGACGGCGAGGGGGTGCAAAGCGGATCCCAATGGTTTGGGCAGCTCTGCCCCCCCCCCCCCCCAAGGAAAGCAGCAGCAGCAGGGCCAGCAGCAGCAGCAAGGCCAGCAGCAGCATGAAGACTTACCTGGCCTCCGACAGCCCCCAGCAGAGCGGGCAGCTGGGGCTCTCGCCTGACATTGTGCGCCGCTCCAGCTCCATTAGGCAGCTCAGGCCCGAATCGCTAGTCATTTACCGGCAGAAGTGTGAGTTTGTGCAAGGAGCGGCGGCCACCAGCAACACCCGCAGTTTCAAGGGCACAGGCAGCCTAGTCCGTTGGCTGCTGCCTGGCTCTAGCGGCCGGGTTGACAAGCAGCAGGGGAGGGCAACAGGAGCAGCAACGTCGGAAGGGGAGAATTAGCAGCGGGTACAGAGGCTGCAGCACCCCAGGGTGCACAAGTAACCACACCAGCAGCACTCCAGGGTTCACAAGTAACCACACGAGCAGCATTGCAGGGAGAAAGCAGCCTCGCTAGCAACACCCCAGGGTGCACAATAACTACACCAGCAGCACCCAAGGGTGCACAAGTAACTACTCCAGCAGCACCCAAATGGTGCACAAGTAACCACTCCAGCAGCGCCCCAGGAAGCACCAGTTGCCACGCCAGCAGCATCCCAGGGTGCACAAGTAACCACGCCAGCAGCGCCAAGAGAAGCAGCAGCAGGTCGCCCCAAGGAGCCGCTCAAGCGGCAGGTTGGTGAAGGCGCTCGCACTCCGACCTCAGCTGCCGCATCTATCAAGCCTGCTCGGGCTTGGACATTTTCTTCGAGCACTGCGGACTCGAGCCTGAGGTGATCGAGAACCTGGCCAGGGAGAGGTTTGCCGCCGAAGTCTCCTTCGAAAGCCCTGCCCTCAAGTTTCGCAGCATGAAAGGCCTGTCCCACTTGGGTGACATTTTCGGCGACAGCCTGAAAAAAGGTTGTCGAGTCGTGGCCGGGTCGTGACGCGGCCTGATGCGTGGTGACGCATGTAGTGACGCGCGGTGACTCCCTGTTGCCTCGGGATTTTGGAATGTTCAAAATCCAGGGGCGACATCTGGGTGTCTCATCATGTCATGCGCCCTGTCACACGCTGACGTATGCTGCCCTGCGGGTGACGACCGGTTAGGGTTAGGGTTGAGGACCACAGATGGGCTGTAAAATATTCTTCCAATGCATGGATTTTAAACATTAATATATTAAAATTAATATAATAAAATCAATTGTGCAAATGAAAAGATGTCTGTCCAGTTTTATTTACAGATGTATTGGTCCGCTTCCAGATCCAATCACCATCTCTAACTTTTCACATGAATGGATTCAGCGAGTGTAGACTGAACTTCCCTCTCCCCTCCACCCCCCACTTCCCTTATTCCGGGGGGTGGGGGGTTGCTGGTTGAATCAGTGTGGGATGGGTAGATGGCGGGGTGAGGGGGGGGGGGGGGTTGAGAAGGCAATCGGTGCAGAATGGATGGATTGAGGCAAGGGAATTAGTGTGTGTTGGTTGGAGTCGGTAAAATTGTGAGGGGAGAGCGCGGGAGATGTCAGTGGAGGAATACGAGATGGATGGGGGGAATCAGTACAGGATGGAAGGGGGTGGAATTAGTACAGGATGAATGGGGGGAAATCAGTACAGGATGAATGGGGGGAATCAGTACAGGATGAATGGGGGTGGGTCAGTTCAGTGTGGATCAGGGGGTTGTGCAGGATGAATGGGCGGTTCAGTACAGGATGAATGGGGGGGCAGTGCAGGATGGATGGGAAGGGGATCAGTACAGGATGAATCGGGAGACGAGTGTAAGATGGATGTGGAGGTGGAGGGAGAATCAATGCGAGGTGGATAGGGAGATCAGTGCAGGATGAATAGATGGGGGGTTGTAGATGGGGAAGGGGTCACAGGGGATGTCAGTGAAGGACTGAATAGAGGGGGGAATGGGGAGGAGAGGTCCCAGGATAAAGGGGGGGGGGGGTGGAGGGGGGCGTACAAGAGAGAGAGAGAGAGAGAGGGGAAGGGGCAGAGGAAGTGGTGTGGAAGGAAAGTCAACGCTCCTCGGACAGGGACGGCATCATCGCCCCGCAGCCTTGGCCGTCCCTGTCCATTTGGGACTCGCCACCTCTGCCAGCCAACAGGGAGGTGAGGGTGGGGGGGGAGCGGGTCCCGGTGGCGGGGGGTGGGAAAGGCGAGGGTGGGGTGTGGGGCCCGGTGGCGGGGGGCGAGGGCCCGGTGGTGGGGGGGCGAAAGGCGAGGGTGGAGGGTGGGGGGGGCAAGGGCCCAGCGGGAGGGGGGGGGGTTGGTGGTGTGGACCCGGCCTGAGCAGTGCCTGGTGTCGGATCACAGCCGCTGCCAGGACTGGGTCCAGATTCAGTCCTTCCCGCCTCCCGCCCGGCGACGACAGCCGACAGCGGATGGGACCCACTGGCGAGGCTCCGACGCCACGGATGGAGCTGACGGACCGGGCAGGCAATCACCGCAACCCCCCCCCTCACCAGAGAAACAGAAACTTCATTTTTTTTTCAAACCATCCCGTTTTTTAACACCCCCGATATAAAACAAACAGATTCCCCCTCCCCCCCTCCCCGCATCACATCGCAATATTTCACTCACCCAAACTAGGCCCGGAGCGTCGAGGCGATGCATTGAAAATGGATGATCTGATCCCGACCACTGCGCACGCGCGGGGAGATGTCACCATTTTGCGTCGCTTCACCAGCTTCCCCCCACTGCGCTGGCGCGGATGTTCGCAAATATTTTTTTAAAAGTCTTTCCTGGGATTTTTTTTCCCTCTGAAATAAAAGGGGGGTGCGGTCGCACCCAACGCACCCCCCCTTCGGACGGCCATGGTGCCACAGACCCAGGTTCGATCCTGACCACGGGTGCTGTCACTATGGAGTTTATACGCTCACCCTGTTTCTCCCGGTGCTCTGGTTTCCTCCCATATTCCAAAGACGTGCGGGTTTGCAGATTAATTGGCTTCTGTAAATTGACTTTCGGGGGTAGGAAAGAACCAGATGAATGTTGGACGGCGCTAACTCGGTGGGCTGAAGGGCCAGTTTCCACACTGTATCTCTAAAAATAAAAATAAAACTAAACATCATATATTTGTTATTTCAATGCAAAATCTTATAGTTGTTTCTCAAGTTGTTATATTTCCTTTTCCCATTCCTTTTTATGCTGACTTTCTCTTTCTCCGAAAATCTCGTTAACAGGTGGGTGCCTGAATATAGGAACGATTTCATCAATCTACATTATCATTCTGCATATCATGGCTCCTCAAACTCCTGCTCCTCTTTGGAGCTTTTCCGATCGTTCTATTCCATTGCCTCTGTTTAAAATCTTCTCTACTTACCCTCCTCTTAAGCCCCTCACCCATCTCCTTCAAACGTGGATCACTCCTTGCCATCATTGACATTGACACCATGTTCTTCCTTATTCTCAAGGACAACAAATTCACTGTTCACTCCCTTTGACATCTCCATGTGTAAGTAACTTTAATTCTGACCATCACTTTAACTTCATAAGGCCATGAGGTGTTCATAACCAGAGACCATAGATTTAAGGTAAGGTTTTGTGGGAATCTAGGGAGGAAAGTTTCACCTTGGCGGTGGTTTGAATCTAGAATCCACTGCCTGAGAAGTGGAGGCAGTAAAGAAGTACCTAGATGAGTCTTTGAATTGCCAAGGCTTAGGAGGGTATGGACCAAGTGCTATTTTATGAGATTATTATGGATGAGTATTTGATGGTCAGCAGAGACAGAATGGGCCATAGGGCCTGTTTTTATGCTGTATAGTTTGTGCCTTTTTTCTGGGGAACCGGAGTCTTGTGCAAATTTTGACTGAGAACAGATTATATTTAACGGACGAGTTTAATTAAACTGATAAAATAATTTCAAATGGTGCAACTAGAAGAATATATATGAGTGGCCACTACTTGTGGCAAGTGTAGTTCATAAAGCCTTATTTTATTATGATTTAGGTTTGGACCTTATCCAATCACTTATTGTGCATCTGTAGATGATAACTAAATCTACTGTGGTAGTATGATCATCAACAAAATAATCCCATTCTGCTCAATCTTTCCACATACGGCAAGCTTTATGTAATACTAGACTAAGTGCAGCCCGTTGGGTCCCAGGTTCACATGGGAGCGCTGGTCCCCCTACGCAATATTCCACCTCTCCACCAATTACAATATTGGTGGCCATTGGGGGGGGTGGTGGGGGGTGGGGGGGGGGGCGTTCTGGAGCACTAGTATGGGTGTTATGGGTCAAACAGTGAGTGCAGGGCAAATAATCCATTTCAATCCATTTCATGTCAAGTCAGGTCAAGTCAAGCATAGGGCAGGCAGGGCCAGCCAACAATACAATCCATTTGCTTTCATTTCAGATGAGGTCAGGCATAGCAAGGGCAAAGCAAATGAAAAAGCACAGGGCAGGTGGGGCCAGCCAACAATACAATCCATTTGCTTTCATTTCAAGTGAGCTCATGCAAAGCCAAGGCACACCAAAAGCAAAAGCACAGGGCAGGCGGGGCCAGCCAACAATCCAATCCATTTGCTTTCATTTCAGGTGAGCTCAAGCAAAGCAAATGCAAAGTAAAAGCAAAAGCAAAAGCACAGGGCAGGCCAAACAACTCATTTCATTTCCATTTCCATTCCAATTTCAAGCATGGGGGACGCCAAACAACTCATTTCTTTTCATTACGGGCTAACAAATCATTTATTGCAAGCACATTAAGGGTTAACAAATCATAATTTATTGTAAGCACTTTGCTGGCTAACAAATCATTTATTGCAAGCACATTAAGGGTTAACAAATCATAATTTATTGTAAGCACTTTGCTGGCTAACAAATCATTTATTGCAAGCACATTAAGGGTTAACAAATCATCACCATTCAGAATCACATTTGTGGCCTCTCCATTGCAACATTCCAGAGTGACTGACTAACGTCCAGACATCCTGGGTTTTATAGTCCTGCCCCCCCCCCCCCCCGCCTCCCCCGGGAAGGGGTGTTACCTGCACCATGGTGATTGACAGGCGGGAGGACCAATCAGCTGATCTCAAGATTTTTTAAACATTCATAACTTTTTTTATTTTTCATCGATCAGAAAAATCCTCAGGGCTGCCTCAGCGGAGGAAGATTGTGAGTAAGATGGCCAAAAAATCATAGCGATATATGGTAGCATATTTTCTAAAATCAATATACAGCGCAGCAGGCAGGAAGTGGACAAGATGAGACTTTTAGTTATATAGATATTACATTAAAATATAATATAACGTATAATACAATGTAATAATTATAAGGATATAATCACAATCTACACAACCTCTCCACTTGGAACAACTTGATATTGCTGAACCAGCACTCCCTCCACGACAAGTACTTTCTTAAGGTGGGAGAGAGAAAACCAGAAATTCCAAAAGTTAGCCAAATATTAGTGGTACGGCAAATGCTGGGAATGCAGTAGATATACACTGGACTGGTTCAAAGCATGGTGGGTTTACCATATGAGTAGCGATTAAATAGGCCAGCAATGTACACTTTGGGGTTTAGAAGAATGAGAGAAACCTTATTGAAAATAGAAATATTCCTAACATGACAGGCAAGATGAAGTGAGGACACTTCCCTGACTGAGGGCACACTTGGGGCACCAGCTGAGAATAATGGGTAAGCCATTTAGCACTGAAATGAGTAGAAATGTCTTCATTCATAAGAAGGCGCCATTGTTGTGGCAGCCTCGTCAGCAGCTGTTAATCATTTCACTCTTTTTGTTATTTTTTGTGTATCTAAAAGTATGTTCTAAAGGTTTCCTAGTCTTTTTTTGTGGGGGGGGGGGATCCGTTTCCCAGTCACTACCTGGATGCAGATGCGTCTTTTCTCTATGTCGCATCTTCGCCACCCATTCCCCCCCCCCCCCCCCCGGCCATTGCGGAGGAGACGGCCATTGCGGAGCGGTGTTGGAGCTCCGGAGTGTTGGGCCTGCTGACTTTAACACTGTGGAGCTGTGGTCTGCGGATCTTCTAGCCGCGGGCAGCGCTGACATTAACAGCGCGGAGTCCTGCGATCTTTTGCCGGGGATCACCAGTGTTGGGGCTCCGCCCAGCTCGGACTTCGGAAGCCGCAGTCTCCGGTAGGAAGCTGCCGATTCGGAAACTCCAAGCCGCTGAGTGTGTTTTTCCATTCCGACGTCAGAGTTCATCGTTGACCAGGAAAAACCGGCACAGTCACACACCATTTCACATCAATGACAGCGATGTGGAGTTGATCAGTAGCACTAAGTTCCTGGGGGTGCAGATCACTAAAACTCTGAGCTGGTCAAATAACATCACATCAATAGTTAAGAGAGCGCAGCAGTGGTTGGACTTTCTGCGCCGGATGAGAAGAGCTCACCTCCCCCATCCCGTCCTCACCATCTTCTACAGGGGCACCATAGAGAGTATTCTGACCAGCTGCATCTCTGTCTGGTTTGGGGAATGTAAAGCCTCTGACTGCAAGTCCGTACAGAGAGTGGTGAGGACGGCTGAATAAATCATCGGGACTTCTCTCCCCTCAATCGGGGACATTGCGACCAAACGTTGCTTGTCTAAGACCAGCAGTATTACAAAGGACCCCACACATCTCCATCATGAACTGTTCACTCTGCTGCCCTCTGGCAAAATAACGTCAAGGTTTTGCAGCAGCTTCTTCCCACGAGCCATCAGACCCCTGAATGCCATGTAATGGGCTGCCACCATTGTCTATTTTATCTTTTTATTCATTTTATCCTGCTGTTTATTATCGTGTTGCATGGGGAGCCAAATGCAACGGTATTTCGTTTGGAATTGCATATATTGATGTATTTCTAAATGACAATAATGATTGTTTGATTTTGATTTGATTGATGAGATCACCAATCATCCTGGCGAGAGGGCCTGTACATCGGGCTGTCCATAGCGGTGACTGTAGAGGGTTCAAAGGCCCAAAGAGGAAAGAGGAAGATGACTGAACTTTATTGCCTTCCATCTCAGTGGGAAACATTGATACCACCGTGGGGGATGTTCATGTTAAATTCTATTGTGCATTGTGTTATTTTTATTCGTATGGCTGTATGGTCACTAAAATCTAACTGTATCAATTGGTGCATGTGACAATCAGTTTGAACTTGAACTTGGTGAATGTTAACATTCTCACGTCCAGAAAGCTGTGGAAGTGCAGTCGTCATTCCAAACAAAGATCAAGAGTCAAGGTGGAGAAAAATCCTGGAGAAACTCAGCAAGTGAGGCAGCATCTATGGAGCGAAGGAAATAGGCAACGTTTCTGATTGAAACCCTTCTTCCGACTTAGTCAAGAGTGTTTTATTGGCATATATCCCAGACAGAACAATGAAATTCTTACTTGCAGCAGCACAACAGATTATGCGAACACACTACACTGAATATGTAAACACACACTATAATAAATGAGGTTCAGTGTGTGTATATATACATGTACACAAATATACACACATACACATATACATGCAGACACATATATACATATATATATATCACCAGATTCCTGAGTACTAAGAGAATCACAGGGTCACGGGAATAATGAGGCCGAGATAGAAGGTAAGCATTGAACTTCACGAATGGTGGAGGAGGTTTGTAGGGCAATGTGTCCCACTATTATTCTATAAGTAATACCATTTACTGGTTGTCAAGATCTCGGGACACTCTGTTAGTTTACATGAAAACGTTCATAAAAGTTGAGCACAAAATGGACATATGTTTTTGCAAACGGTTTATTGCCTTCCTTGGCACGCATGATATCTAAACCCGTGAGTCTAGGCAAACTTGTGAAGTTGTTCTGTTCTCTGTTGACAGAAACGCACCACCAATGCCAACCAATCACGTCACATTTTTCATCTGAAAAAGACGATTGCATCATCTCAGCAATATATCTTTTGCTTTCAGTGATCTTTTAAAAGTTTTGTTTTAAACCTTACAGTATCTGATATATCTGCTAGAATTCTATGACTAGCCACATTTCTGTAATTCTCACAGGCCTTCCTAAATCCATTCAACACTACCGCCGTCTCACACCCCTACTCTGCTCTCCAGTTACTCACTCTCATCTGAATAACTCATGTGGTCTATCTGTTGCACTCCCCCTTAAGTTCATGCTGGTGTGTAGCTTCCTTAAGATTCACACTAACACTCCTAGCAGCTGCTGATGGATTTCACTGTCCCCAATCACACTCATAACCATGCCATTTATAAGAACAATGTAGGTTGATTTGATTGTTCATATTTTTTCCTCACGACTCATCTCTTGGGAAAAGTCTTCCCTGTGTTTAGTGATTTGTGTAGGCTGTCACTAGGAACTCATCTTCCGTGACATTATTGCTGCCCTGGCTCCTACCTGATGCTGATGCAGCTTCTCTGGGGAATGGAATTTTGCTGCGGGTAAGAAATGCTCAACTTGCAAAATTATTTCTGGGACTGGCACCCACGCCCCTAAAATCTGCAGAAATAGGAAGTAGAAACAGAGAGGAACTCTGAGGTGTGGAGCATGAATGGCAATATAGGGTAGAGCTGCGAAAGATACTGAACTTTGTGTGCAATCACAGACTGATCAGCATTGAAATATGGACTGCACGAGTGAAATAGGAGATATGATTATGAAAATGTACACAAACATCAATAATCTGAGCTGAGTCACTTTGTCATTTTTATATTATCTAGCGCTGACAATAATTTATAAGGCATAATGGGTAACTGTGAACGATGACACATACAGCAATTTCAGCCGTGAGAGCAAGGCTTAAACTATACATAAATTACATTTGGAGCCTCAGGTGAGATTGCTGCCAACTTCTGCTGAATGCTTTAGCTTTGATATATAGCGAGTTTGATGTACTTCCTGATCCGATGCTGTTTGCCACCCGTGGGCTGGTAATTAATTAATTGGCCGCTGTAACACTTTATTGTAACCAGAGATATGGCAAAAAGTAAAGATTAATCCCATTATGAGTAACTCTTTAAACAGACACACATTTTGCAAAAGATAGACACAAAATGCTGGAGTAACTCAGTGGGTCAGGCAGCATCACTGGAGAAAAAGGATGGGTGTATTTTGGGTCGCGACCCTTCTTCAGACTGATTAAAGAAGGGAGGGAACTGAAGATAGGAAAAGGCCAGAACAAAGCAGGCAACAGATGACCAAGGAAAGGTGGAGTTCATAACGACCCATTGTTGACTGGGGAAGCGTTGATAATGAAGGGATACAAGGATGTCAGCAGTGAAACTGGTAGGATGATTAGGATGGGGGAGGGGGGCAGGGAGAGAATGCAAGGGTTACTTGAAATTAGAGTATGATTAGAGTATGATTTAGTTCATACTGCTGCGCCGTCAGCTGCCCAAGCAAAATATGAGGTGCTGTCCCTCTAATTTGCGTGTAGCTTCACTCAGACAGTGGAGGAGGCCCAGGACAGTGTGTGGAAATGAGAAGGGGAGTTAGTATGCTTGGCAACAGGGAGATCATGTAGGCCAAGGCGGATTGAGCATAGGTGCTCAGCGAAACAATCGCCCAGTCTGCGCTTCATTTTACAAATATATGTTATCAGGGGACAACCTAAATTTAGAGATGTGGAGTGCAGATAGCACAAGGCCATACATTTTCCAATCATGTTCTAATGATTCCCTTATGGGCCTTTTTCGGCGACTGCCAGCTCCCGTCATAGGTCGTTGCCGGTGGCCCAAAGTTTTCAACGTTGAAAATCCAGCGGCGAGCAGAAAGACGCTACGACTCTTTGGGCGACTGAGGAGACTACTCACGACTATACAGGCGACACCCCGGCGACATGTCCTGGGGTGAAACCTGTATGGTCGTGAGTACTCACCTAAAGAGTCGTACTTTGTTCTGGTCGCCGCTGGATTTACAACATGTTGAAATTTTTCGGCGAACTGCAATGACCTAAGATGGGTAGACAAAGTATCAAGTCGCAGATAAAGTTGCGTAAGTGGGACAGGTCCATTAATCTCCTAATAATGTTATTTATTATAACCTGAAAATATTAAGTAAATCCACTGGTGGCCCACGTAGTACAGCACCATTCTATTTTTTTTTTTAATTCCTCCCATGTATGGGCATCCAGTATTCGCTTTTCTATTTCTGATTCTGTGTAGCTCTCCAGGTGAAATTCCATTACCACTGGCATGCCCTTGTTTTTCCTCCTTCCACAGGCTCTTCCCTGTCACAGAAATTCAAATGATTTCTCACTGCCCTGATCCTTTGCCGCATCAATTTTCTCCTTAACCCATCACTTGACCTCAGCCTTCATACTCTCCTGCAGCTACCAGGAGGAATTTTAGGGATATTAATATACAGAGACATAAGGGTGGAAGTCATTAGCTCTCTGAAAGTGGAAACGCAGAAGGATTGGTAGTGAAAGAGGCATTTGATATACTTCATAGACTGTGGCATTGGGTATAAGAGTTAGAATGCATTGTGGACAGTTATCACACTGCAGAAAGCTTATGCTAGCAATCGAGAGAGAGTGCAGAAAAGACTCACCAGAATCATGCCAAGAATTTGGGGTTTGTAATTGTAAGAAGAGGTATTCTCTGCCTCAGAAGGCAGCAGAGGCCAATTCCCTGTATGCTTTCAAGAGAGTTAGATAGAGCTCTTAAAGATAGCGGAGTCAAGGGATATGGTGAGAAGGCAGAAATGGGGTACTGAATGTGAATGATCAGCCACGATCATAGTGAATGGTGGTGCTGCCTCAGAGGGCTGAATGGCCTATTCCTGCACCTATTGTCTATTGTCTATTGTAGAATAGGCTAGGTTTATTCTCACTGTCACGTACAAGGCTGAGGGTTGACCTTATCATGGTTTACACAGTTATGACCGGTATAGATCTCTGGTTTCCCTCTCCCCTGACTCTCAGTCTGAAGACTGGTCTGGACCCAAAATGTCAACTATTCCTTTTCTCCAGGCATGTTGCCTGACACATTAAGTTAGTCTCGCATTTTGTGTCTATGTTCAGTATAAACTAGCATCTGTAGTTCCTCCTTACTTGTTCAAGGCTGCAAAGTATGTTCAGGTATGAAAGGAATCCCAGGACGTGTGGTCAGAGCAAGAAAGTGGTGGTGAGGTAACAGATCAGCCATGATCTTATTGAATGGTGGAGCAGGTAAATGTGGCCAAATGGCTACTACTTATATTGCTATGCACCAACTCTACAGACATAATATTAATCTCTACTTCTGTCCCCCCCAATATTCAAAACACTTCCTTAAAATTCATATTCATAAGAACGCCATTGTGCCATTTAATCTATGTCAGATCTCAGAGTAATCCCATAAATCCAATTCCACATTATTGCACTGTGACCGACTCTTAGCTTTGTCCATAGACGTTTCTCTAAGTTTCATACTGCCCATTTACAGGAGGACCAATTTACAGTAGCCGATTAACCTTAGAACTAGCAGGGCTTTTGGATGTGAGAGAATGCCAAAGCATCCAGGGGAAACCCGGAGTCAAATGGAAAACATGCAAACTACAAATGGAGAACTTTGGGAGTGAAGTTGGGAGGTCATGTTGCAGTTGTATAAGGCATTGGTAAGATCTCATTTAGAGTATTGTGTTCAGTTCTGGGCACCATGTTATAGGAAAGATATTGTCAAGCTGGAAAGGGTACAGATAAGATTTACGAGGATGTTGCCAGGACTAGAGGGTGTGAGCAACAGGGAGAGGTTGAGTAGACTGGGACTCTGGAGCGCAGGAGGATGCTGGATGTTTTTATTGAGGTGGATAAAATCATGAGAGGAATACATCGAGTAGATGCACAGAGTCTCTTGCCCAGAGTAGGTGAATCGAGGACCAGAGGATATTAATTTAAGGTGAAGGGGAATAGGTGAATCAAGGACCAGAGGATATTGATTTAAGGTGAAGGGGAAAAGATTTAGGAATCTGAGGAGTCATTTGTTCACACAAAGGGTGGTGGGTGTATGGAACAAGCTGTCAGAGGAGGCTGGGATTATCCCAACGTTTAAGAAACAGTTGGACAGGTACATGGATAGAACAGGTTTGGAGGGATATGGACCAAACACAGGCAGGTACCTTGTACCTTGTGGTTATCACCACCGAAGAGTCCACCAGGGGCATTACTGGAAGGTGGGACTAATGTGGCTGGGACATGTTTGCTGGTGTGAGCAGGTTGGGCCAAAGGGCCTGTTTCCGAACTGTATCACCCTATGACTCTCTGACTCTATTTGGAAGAATCAAGGTCACTGTGAACTGAGTCAGCCGCACTACCTGAGCACCACACTTCTTGACCAATTGAATCTCTTTACATTCATTTTACCATCCATTATTCACTAAGATTTCATGAAGCAACTTGAAATATGTCTCCTTCCTAAAAAATGCAAGGTGCATTTGAATAAATATCTCTCCATATTCAGAGTTTCAATGAAGGAGTCACATCCAGACATTTGACCTCTTTTCTTTCAGCAGATCATCCTAATCAGCTGTTTGCTACATTTTATTTCTTAAGGCTGGGACTGCTTTAACTAAATTTCCTCTTGTGTGTCATTATTTTTACTCAACTGATTCTTAGGGTAGACAAAGTATCAAGATTGCCTGGGAATTTTTATAATCAGCGAGAATGAAACCCAAAGGCTTTTCTAATTTTCTTTATTTCTCAATTTCTTAGAGGGAGAATATAAATCAATTTGAAACATGGCACTTCAATGGGCAAGTCATAAATTTCTAACGTTTACAAGAATTTGTCAGGGTGAAAAATAATGCATTACTCATCTATTCTGTTATTATAACCATTAACTTCAAAATCAGTTTATAGATTCTTTGTAATATATTACAGATGTTCTCTTGGATTCAAAATGAGAAATGATAGAACATAGAACAGGACTGCACAAGAACGGGCCCTTTGGCCACAATGTTTGTGCTGAACACGACGCCAAGTTAAACCAATCTCATTTGCCAGTATATGATCTACAGTATATCCCGCTATTCGTTGCACAATCTAAAAGCCTATGTAAAAACCTCTTAAACACCACAATTGTATTTGCCTCCACCACCACTGTGGCAATGCGTTCCAGGCCCCTGCCACTCTATGTGTGAAAAACCTACCCTGCACATCTCCATTAGACTTTCCCCCTCTCATCTTATAGCAATGTCCTCCGTCTCGATCTCAAACTGCCCAAGCAGATTTGTATTCTCCTCACTGATCTTGCTGTCCTCCAAGTCCTTCTCCTCGGTGAATATATATGCAAAGTATATATTTTGTGTAGCACCTCACCTACGTTCTCCAACTCCAAGCATAGACACCCTCCTTTATCCTTGAGCAGTCCTACCTTCTCCTTGGTCACCCACTTGTTTTTAACATATGTATAATAAGCCTTGGGATTTTCGTAATCAAACTCATCATTGACATTTCATGGCCCCTTTTGGTATTTCTAATCGCCTGCTTGATGTCTTTCCTATGCGCGTTATATTCCTCATACATTTCATCTGATGCCACCTTCTTAAACCTGACATACATTTATTTTTCTTCTTCTGTGGTTCTTATTTCAACATGAAACAATCATAGTCACATACAGGCATAAAATACAGTAGTGGAGTAACTCAGCAGGACAGGCCACATCTCAGGATAGAATTAATGGGTGATGTTTCGGGCCGACCCAAAACAGGATGCTGCCTATCCCATTCTGTTACTCCAGATTTTTGCGTCTATCTTCGGTGTAAACCAGCATCTGCAATTCCTTCTGGTTCAAAGTTCTCTTCTCACTTCCTCACTATTGTTTGGTCTCCCATTAGAGGAAGAATACGGAGGCTTTGGAGAGTGTCCAGGGGAGGTTTACGAGGATGCTGCCTGGATGAGACAAATATTAGCTTGAAGGTGAGATTAGACAAACCTGGTTTATTTTTTCTGGTAATTTGGAGGCTGAGTTGTTTAGTTTATTTTAATTTAGTTTCATTTTGTTTAGTTTAGAGATGCAACGCAGAAGCAGGCCCTTCGGCCCACCGAGTCTGCACTGACCAGCGATCCCCGCACACTGACACTATCCGACACACACTAAGGATAATCTAGGGACAATTTCACATTTATACCAAGCCAATTAACCTACAAACCTGCACGTCTTTGGGAGTGTGGGAAGAAACCAAAGCTCTTGGAGGAAATCCACGGAGGTCACGGAGGGGATGTACAAATTCCATACGGACAAGTGCCCGTTGTCATGATCGAACCCGGGTCTCTGGTGCTGTAAACCTGGCCCTCAACTTCAAGAAGTCCAAGGAGCTCATTGTTGACTTCAGGAGATCGAGAGGCTGCACGCACAACCCCATCTATATCAACGGGACAGAAGTGGAACGTGCCTCCAGCTTCATGTTCCTGGGGGTCAACATCTCTGATGACCTCTCCTGGACCCACAACACATCCTCGCTGATCAAGAAGGCTCACCAGCGTCTCTTCTTCCTGAGGAGACTTAAGAAGGTCCACCTGTCTCCCCAGATTCTGGTGAACTGCTGCACCATCGAGAGCATCCTTACCAACTGCATCACAGTATGGTATGGTAACTGCTCCGTTGCCGACCGGAAAGCTCTGCAGAGGGTGGTGAAGATCGCCCAATGCATCACAGGCTCCTCACTCCCCTCCATTGAGTCTGTCCATAGTAAACGATGCCTGAGCAGGGTGCACAGCATCGTCATGGACAGCTCACACCCCAACCATAGACTGTTTACCCTCCTCCCATCCGGGAGACGTTACAGGTCCCTCCGCTGCCGGACCAGCAGGCTCAAGAACAGCTTCTTCCCTGCGGCTGTCACACTTCTCAACACTGCACCTCAATGACTGCCTGTCTTCACCCCTCACCCCCCCCCCCCCCCCCCCCCCCCCCTCCGGACTATCCAATCACCAGCAAATTGCACGGATACCACTGCATATGTATATGTATTACTTGATAATTCGTAAGTTCGCACTTCGGATATACCAACGGTATTGTACACTGCACAATGACATTTAAAGATTGAATTGATTGATTGAATTGATTGTAAGACAGTAGTTCAACTGCTAAGAGATGGATGGATGGGTGGATGAATGCATGGATGGATGGATGGATGGATGGATGGATGGATGGATGGATGGATGGATGAATGGGTGGATGGATGGATGAATGGATGGTGGTATCCAAGGATACACCTTGGGTTGCTGTGGAATGAGCAGAACTGGCTGGCACCATCATAAGATGAGATATCCATAAGACTTCAACATGTAATAAGTACAATGAAAGAAAACCACTAAACTTGGAAATAGTCATGAACAACTCATAGTAAAGTCATGCATCATAAAAAACAATTGTTGAGATATCCATGTGACAAATGTAATAAAACTAAATGATTAGTGGGATAAAAGATCATAAACAACCAACTAATTTATATATTTTTTACTTACCAAGGTTCCTATCTACGAGCGGAAAATAAATGAAAAGTCGAAATTAGAGTCATTGTTATTTAGTCAACTGGGCTCTTAAATACTTCAGAACTGGATGAGTTGTATTTTCTGTTTAATCCATGCATTAGTGGTTTGGTAAAGGTAATCAGTGTGAAATATATTAGATCTAAGTATTTTTCATTACAATGAATTAAAGTATATGTATATTATATGTATATAATGTGTGATTTAGGAGATATAAAAGGAATTGATGATTCCTACAAGTCTAGGAATTTAAAATCTGCAACACCTGGGGTGGCACAGTGGCGTAGCGGTAGAGTTGCTGCCTTTCAGCACCAGAGACCAGGGTTCGATCCTGACCTCGGGTGCTGTCTGTACAGTGTTTGTACGTTCTCCCTGTGGTCGTGTGAGTTTCCGCTGGGTGCTCCAGTTTCCTCCAACATACAAAATACATGCGCATTTGTTGGTGAATTGGCTTCTGTAAAAATTGTCCCTGGTGAACTAGTGTGAACGGGGGATCGCTGGTCGGCGCGGAGCCGGTGAGCCGGTGGGCCGAAGGGCCTGTTCCTACAATGTATTTCTAAAGTAAATTAAACTAAAAACCAGATTGCCCTATTTTCAGCCAGTCATCACAGTCTGCCAAACCCAGAATTGTTTGCAGTTTATTCCACAGATGGAGCTGAAGTACCTGTTCTCATGCTAGACTTAAGAGGACATTAGAAAAACGGCATGCATGCCAGCTGAAAAAGAATAACACAAACTGGCAGCCTCATTATCAATAGCTGTTAAAAGTGTAGAATACTATCAAAACAGTTACGTGCAACGACATGACTAATAACTATACATAGTGCATTTTGCACCAGCAGTGTATACCAATGGGATGTTTCAAGCTCCAGGGCAAAGCTGTGTTTGTTTCATTAGTTCAAAAGTAATTAGTCTGCACTTCAATCATCCAGAAGTAACCTACCGTTTTTGGAAAATTAGTCATGATTTTTAGGTAGCGCTGACACTTAGCTATTTAAATGATTTATTATTTACTGAGGGACACTTCTTAAGGATGATTATAGAACAGAGGTTTCCTTTTCCAGCACGTACAAGATAAAGCAATGGAAAAGCTTTGATTCCCTTTGCTGGGAACTGTTTTGCTGGAAAATCGTATTCACATTTCCGTGGTATTCTGCATAAGTAATTGAGGATATTTTCCGTGAATCATTTGCCTTTAACTGTCAAGTCAAGATATTGCAAGCTTTAATGCATTCGCACAGTTAATGTGATCAGGTTGAGCAAGCTTGGTAAGATGTGTAAATAATAGATTGGAATAAGCAACTACACAGATTATATTGCTAGAACCCATTTGTACCACAGATTTGTTGGGCTGTTTGGGGAAAATTTGTGACCTCTGGCACTTCTTTTGCAGTAGTCTGCTGTAAACATATTAGAACAAGTCCCTCTGACAGATCAATTCAGTTACAAGCAATAAGCTTGAGGCTGGCATTCAATGGTGGGTTCTGAAATTACAGCTTAATCTGTGCTTGGAAAGATCAGTCTTTTCTAGCATGCCACCAGGTACTGTATATGCATTACAGTACTGGCAATGCACACTCCATGAATTTAGCTTCTTTGAAATTTGTTCTCTGCAAATGCCCATCTTCTGCTATGCTAATATCACACATAACAATATCTCTCCCTATCAATGGCAATTTTTTAACCAACTCCCTCTAATTGATTCACAGAAGATGCAATTTGTGAGTAGATATCTTATTGCTAAGATTTCTTTAAAGAAACTTGCTCCAAAAAATAACATTTGAAAACCTGCTTATCTGCTTAAATTGATTTTTGCTGATTGAAGGCTTCATTCGTTGATATTTTATGCTTATCACATTGTTTATTTTGCAAATGCTGTAAGTAGCCCAACAAACGTAATGATGCCATTTATTTGGAGAGGACGAAAATTCAAAAACAGCGATGCAATGCTGAGGTTCTATAAGGCACTGATCAGACTGCATTTAGTATACTGTGTGTAATTTTGGGCTCTTGTTCTTCTTCTGTCGTATGTCATTTAGACCTGCAGCTCCGTTGAGGCGAGTTAGGCCAACGTGTCATCGTCCAGGTCAATCAGACCTCGTTCACCATTCAGTGGCCGGTGTTTGGGGCAACTGGCGACTATGTGCTCCACTGTCTGTGTTGGGTCCTCACACTCACAGGAGGCACTGTCCACGAGGCCCCACCTCTTCATCGCTACTTCATAGCATCTGATGCCTGTCCTCAAGCGGTTGAGGGATGTCCACTGCTTTCGGGGCAGGTCCTGGCCAGGGACGTCCATGGGGTCATCGATGTAATGGTGTAGCCTAGATGGTTCCACTGACTTCCACTGGTCTCTCCATCTCGTCTTGACCCAGGCGGCCCAGGGCACCATATCTGTGGAAGGATATGCTGGCGCTGAAGAGTGTCCAGAGTAGGTTTACAAGAATGATCCCCTGAATGAGTGGGTTAACATACAATGAGCGTTTGACAGCATTGGGCCTCTACTCGCTGGAGTTTAAAAGGATGAGAGGAGACCTCATTGAAACTTACCGAATGCTGTAAGGCTCCAATAGAGGGGATGTTTCCACTAGAATCAGAATAAATGGACGTTTCTTCAGGAAGTAGATGAGGAAGAATTTCTTTAGTCAGAGGGTGGAGAATATGTGGAATTCATTGCCACAGAAGGCAGTGGGGGCCGTCAATGGATATTTTTAAGGCAGCTAGATAGATTATTGATTAGTACAGACGTCAGGGGTTATGGGGAGAAAGCAGGAGAATGAGGCTATGATGGAATCCATGATTGAATCGCGGAGTACACTTGATGGGCCGACTGGCCTAATTCTGCTCATCATTTATGAACATGAATTTAGGAACCCTGTTTTATAAACTGGGTCTCAAACTACAGTCTGATGAAGGGTCACTACAGGAAACGTCATCTATCCATGTTCTCCAGTGATTCTGCCTTACCCATTGAGTTTGTCCAGCACTTTGTGTCCTTTTGTGTTTGTTAGAAGCCAGCATCTCCAGTTTGTTGTTCAACCGTCTTTTACAATTATATAAACTTTGGTTCAGAATAACATGCCTTTCCTCTGTCTAACATCATCTTACAGGTATGACCAGAAACCCTCTATGTTGATCACAACGCAATTAATCTCCTCTAACCCTTGCATCATGTTGGCATCATGTTGTGCACAGTCATTGTGGGCTATAGTTCCTGTACTCTATTACTCTATACTCTACATTAAAATACTACGTGGTAAGAAGGTTTGCTGAGGAAGCATTTGAGATCAGGACATTTGCTTTTCCAATTTTCCCAATGTCACATTCCCAATTTTTTTTTCCTACCCACTAGGGGTCCACTAGGAGCGCTGCATTGAAGGCGCCTCTGCCTACAGCCTGTCTGTTTTTTCCTATCTTTTTTAATTTTAGTTTGTCTAAACTGTTTGTTATGGGGATTCTTTAGTTTTTCTATGTGGGGAGGGGGGTAGGGTAAGGGGGAAACCGTTTCCCAGTCGCTTCCTGGCGAGGATGCGAATATTTCTCTGAGTCGCGTCCTCGCCCCCCCCTCTTTGCGGCCTACCACTGGATTGGAGTGGCCTTTCCTACCTGAGACCGGGGACTGGACCAGAGCTTCGGCAGCGGCGGTGCTGTATTAACTACAGAGCGGGCGTGCCTTCCTGGATTTGGAGGTCAAAGCCTCTGAGGTTGGCCTCCAGTCCTGACGTCGGAGTTCCAACATCCCGGCGAGTGGGCTTGAGTGGCGGGCTGCCCGTAGCAGCGACTGCGGAGGGCTCCGGAGGCCCCGACCACAGGTGAACATCAGAGGAAGAGTCTGATTGACTTTGGTGCCTTCCCTCACAATGGGAAACTTTTGATTCTGCTGTGTGGGGATGTTTTATGTTGAACTCTATCGTGTGTTGTGTTCTTTATTTATTATATGGATGTATGGTGATCACATTTCACTGTGCCAACTGGCGCATATGACAAATAAATATATCTTGATCTTTATCTTCTTGATACCTGCAACCCAGCTGCAGCTCACAAAAGGACACAAAGTGTTGGAGTAACTCAACAGGTCAGGTTGTAACCCTGGAGAACATAAATAGATGATGTTTCGAGTCCAGACCCTTCTTCGGAGTCAGGTAGATTAATTATTATTGAAAGTCTCATTGTGCCATTGCAACCTTTAATTATTCCACTAAGGTACCAGTTCCTACTCTTTGTACATTTTTAGGTCATTCTAAAATTTGCTATTCTTGTTCTACTTTACACCAAGCGTTGTTCACCCATTAATCCATGGTGGTTGATCCTACTTTTGTTCCTAAATAAGAAATGCCTTGATGTTTAAAAAATTGTTTTTGAGCTTTCCAATCACTCTATGGATAAACACAAAATGCCATCAAGGATGATGCATGTAAAAATAACTGCAGTAGCATGCTTCTAAGAGATTACCTATTTAAACAAAAAGAAAATCCTCTGTGATAAATAAATATTCATGTGCAGACATACATAATAACAGGCATCTCTCATTGAATTTACTAATCCAATTGAAAGGTTCAGATGGTAAACCTATCCACTCAAAGCTGACAACCCAAACCACTCAAAGCTTTGATCTGTTGGTTTGTGACATCCACATTCTTTGATTGGATTACTACCTTGTAATTCACCAAGAAGTATCCATTAAGCTCCATGTAATGTGGGACATAAAAACAGCAATGCTTAAAATGGGTGAAACAGATAGGAAGCCATCTATCAGTGACTTGCAGCTGTGAGCAAGGGCACAATATGTTGATGGTGTAATTGAGTCTCGGGATAAGAGTTGACAACATTTGTTCTTTACAAACAATACAAAAATGGAAAAGCAGAGCCTCTACCTCACAGTGCCAGATACTTTGGTTCCATCATGACCTTGGGTGCTGCCTGGGTGGAGTTTGCACATTCTGATCATACCAGTTTTGTCTCGGTGCTCTGGTTTCTGGTACATTCTGAGTTGGTAGTTTAATTGACGAATGTAAAGAACTCCCATTGTAATAAGTCATAGAGTCATAGAATTCTGCAATGTGGACTTGCCCACTCAGCTCAAATTGCCCATACTGACCAACAAGTCTCATCTACACTCGTCCCATGCCTGCATTTGGCCCATATCCCTCTAAACCTGTCCTATCCATGCACCTGTAATTGATTCTCAAATGTGTGATGGATCCTGCCTCAACTACCTCCTCTGGCAGCTCACTCCATATACCAACCACCCTTTGTGTGAAAAAGTACCACTCAGATTCCTATAAAATAATTTCCCCTTCACCTTAAACCTATGCCCTCTGGTTCCCTATTCAACTAGTCTGGGGAGTGCACCCAATCTATTCCTCTCGTGATTTTGTACACCTCCATAAGAACACCTCTCATCCTCCTGTGCTCCAAGAAATAGACTCCCAGCCTGTTCAATCTCTCCGTATAGCTCAGTCCCTCAAGTCCTGGCAGCATCCTTGCAAATGTTCTTGGCACCCTTTCCAACTTAATATCTTTCCTATAACATAGTGCCCAGAACTGAACACAACACTCTAAATGCAGCATCACCAATCTCTATAATACTAAAACTCTTCCTATTGTTTGTGTTGTGCCGACGATATGTCAATCTACTTTTCCTATCTTCTCCCAAACATTAGGCCACAGCCTTCTCATTTTCACATATCCTACTAACATTTTTCCTATCGAGGCGATAAATATCTTCCCGTCGCATTCCCACCTATATTTCTGAACTTTATAATCGTTTAAAGTTATAAAAACACCCCAAAAACTCACCCATTTCATGAAATTAAACCCCAGTGAGTCACAATGCACTCGCAAGGCAGGACGGGACACTCCGTGAGGGAGGGGGATTCCAGCACTTGCGGTGAACGAGGAGTTGTGGCGGCTGCAGGCGCACGATGCGCGGCAGGGAGGGTGGTGCTGGAGCTGGAGTGAGGGCCGAGCCCGGGGCTTGGGATGGGGCCTTGACCGGGGCCGAGAAATAACCTGGGTCCGGAGTCAGGGACGAGCCCGGAGATGAAGTCGGGGCCTGCACTGGAGCCCAGGCAACGGCCGATCTGACAGCTGCAGTCTACAACCACAGCCGGGCCGAGTACGAGAACCTGGCCGACCGAGTTCCAGCGCTGCTCTACGACCTGGGTAGGTCCTGGTGCAGGGAATGGGAGTGAGGGGAGGAGGATGAGGGAAATGAGGAGGAGGGAAGATGGGTTGGGGAGTGGGGTGGTGGAGGGAGATGGGGGAAGTGGAGGAGAGAGGGAGAGGGGTGGAGGAGGGAGATGCCCCCTTCCTATCTACCCTTACTCCCACCCTCTCTACCCCCCTCCCTCTCTACCCCTTCCCACTCTACCCCCCTCCCTCTCTATCTCCCTCCCTCTCTATCCCCCCTCCCTCACCGAACCCTGAGGCACACCATTAGTCACAGGCCTCCAGTCCAAGAAGCAACCTTCCACCATCACTGTTGTGAGGGAACAGGTTCAGGAATCTGACTAGTAAAACAGAAAAAAGGTACATTCTTCCATTAAGTCACGTCAGTTTTATTGGCACGAGAGAGAACAAAAACAATGCTTATCTCGGTATGCGCAGGGCCCGCCTCCCTCTCTCTGCCTCCATCTGAGGCGCAGATTGCAACCAAGCCTGTCAGTGAACCCCTCTCGTCAAGAACTATCTTATGGCTAAGTCATGGCCAATAGCTCCCAAATTCAAATTACAACCAATGGCAGGAGACTGTATCCAAGCAAGCTCCCCCCCCCCGTGGAAACAAAGCAGCCATCAGCAGCAGATGCCTCACAAGGTAATACACGCAGTGCTATCAGTTGCAGACTTGGCGCATGAAGCAATACACACAACCCTACAGACTTGGTGCGCAAATGTAATACACACAGCACTACAGATTTGGCGCAAAAAGGTTTAAAAAGAGCGCAGTCAGTTTAGCCAGTGGGGCTTTAAACAAAGTGCTGTCAGTGCAGTGTTATTGTTCTAAATATAGCGCTACCGGCCACTGCGCTATGAGCTTTAAACTCAGCGTTATAAGTCACAGACTGTTCGGTGTCATGCAGGTCGGCTGGGCCTGATTCATCTGAATACGGGGCCAATGGGACAAGTGGTACATATGGGGGCGGGGGAATTACAGGACCTTTGACCAACAATTAATGTTGGTCATCCTCGTCATACCATATGTCCCCCTCCCACGTGTCCAGCCCCTCTCCCCTTTTTACCAAGACACGGACCTTGACTGGGTCCAGAATTCAATTAGGCCTTCAGGCCGTGTCTTCTTGTTTCACTTTTATTAATTTACAAGCCACATCAACATTTTTGTCCTCCATTTCCTGGACTCGAGTTTGTGCCTAGCGAACAGAGTCGGCCATGGTTAAGCAACGTTGATTCAATTGCTCTAAATGTTGGCTAAAATTAAACAAAATATTTAGGGGTTTTGTTGATGATTTTGCAACAAAATAACCTAATAAAACATAATGGAACCCTGAATAGGCTGATTTTGCAGGTGATTCAGATTATGATTTAGATTCAGATTAGTTTATTGTCTTAGCCACCAGACAGGATGAAATGTATAGGAAGGAACTGCAGATACTGGTTACACACCGAAGATAGACACAAAATGCTGATGGTCTGAAGAAGGGACTCAACCCAAAACATCACCCATTCCTTCTCTCCAGAGATGCTACCTGTTCCCCTGAGTTACTCCAGGTACTATGAAATTCCTTGCTCAATTGAAGCACATACAGCAATGATAAATACAACAATGAGTATCCAGTGGAATTAAACATGATTGCAGTGCAATTCAAAATAGTGCAAAAAAGTGCAATAACGGAATAACTGAATAAGGTAGAATTATATCGGTGAGACCAAGCGGAGGCTTGCCGATCGTTTCGCCGAACACCTCCGCTCGGTCCGCATTATCCAACCCGACCTCCCGGTGGCTCAGCACTTCAACTCCCCCTCCCATTCTGTATCCGACCTCTCGGTCCTGGGCCTCCTCCACGGCCAGAGTGAGCAACACCGCAAGTTGGAGGAACAGCACCTCATATTCGGCTTGGGGAGTCTGCATCCTCTGGGCTTGAACATTGAATTTTCTCAATTCTGTTAACCCTTGCTGTCTCCTCCCCTTCCCACCTCTCCCTCAGCCCTCGGGCCCTGGCATTCCCTCTCTCTCTATCTCTCCCCCACCCTAGTCGCACTAGCTTCTCGTTTTCACACTACAAACAGCTTACAATGGCTTGTTCCCTTTATCATCGATACTTTTTTGCAATTCTTTCATTCATTGTTCTTTATCTCTCCACATCACCGTCTATATCTCTCGTTTCCCTGATCCCTGACCAGTCTGAAGAAGGGTCTCGACCCGAAACGTCCCCTATCTCCTTCGTTCCTTGGATGCTGCTGCACCCGCTGAGTTTCTCCAGCCTTTTGTGTACCCAAGATAGAATTAAATATAGGAAGGAATTGCAGCAGCTGGTGTAAACCGAAGATAGACACAAAATGATGGAGTAACTCAGCGGGACAGGTAGCATCTTTGGAGAGAAGGAATGGGTGATGTTTTGGGTCGAGACCCTTCTTCAGACTGATGTAGAATTAAGAGCAAGAAAATGTGGCAGGACCTCCAGGGGGATGTAAAGATCAGAGAGAAGATCCATCCTGGATACAGCCTGGAGATGAACATGTGTAAATGCAATGCAGGAGCCAGAATAGATCAGATGACAACCCAAACCATAATTGGAAAAGGTTATGACAGAAAATATGACAAAATTATGAAAAGGATGAAGTGCCGGAGACAAAAAGAGAATGAAGATTGTTTTTTAAATAAGATATAGATTAGTAATCAATTATTTGCTCTTCAAATATTTAAATATTTGAAATGCATTCCCATCAGTAAACGTAAGTACGTTACTTCTTAGATATATTTTATTGTTTAGATTTTTGCATTGGTATAGTCTAGGACAATAAAAATGTTTTTAGCACATTGAATTTCCATTGTCGTGTAAATTTATATAATCCCTTTCAAGAACTACAAGATAACGGTGGTGGTTCTAATGCCTTCAGGCTATGAATTAACGTTACACAAGGCTGCTTTTTATGAAAAGCCTTGAGATGAATGCCTAGAATTCCTATTATTGTCAATATTTCCAAGCAAACATGACAATAAGCTTGAACTGACAGCAAACCAATAGGATGTCATTAACTCAGAGAAGTGTTTGACCAATAAAGTCTTTGTAAGCAAAGCAGTCACTTTATTCTGCAAAGCCTGCCATTTCAGTTTGGATGTAATTTTTGATTACTTTGCAAATTTAAAGGCAGACACAATGGCTCAGCTTCGAATGCAGTGGTGTAGAATACGCAAGCTTATGATAATTTCATTTAGCTATATGCAAACTGATGATATTTTTTAAAAAGGCTTATTATTTCCAAAGAAACATAAAATAAATATGTGAAGGGAAAAAAAAATTGAAGGAAGATTGACATTAAACATTAATGGTAACTATAATTTGCACTTTACTCAGCTGTTTGACAGATAGCTGTGTTCATATATTAATCTGAAAATTCCAACACCTAATGGACCTCATCATTTGGTATAACTTCTTACAGAATGGGCAGGGAATGCATTTTATAATACATTTAGTCGACATAGGATATTGAATATTGAAACATATTGAGATTTTTATCATTGTGCCCGATAATTTATACTGTGATGTTGCCTACAAATTAACCTTTGACTGCAGGTGTTTTCAGTGCAGGAAACACTCAGATAAAGTACAAAACCTGACACCTTTTTCAGGGTGGCACCATATTTTCTGCACATTACATAGAACAGTGCAGCACAGAAACAGGCCCTTCAGCCCACAATATCTGTACTAAACTAAGATGCCAAAAACGGATGCTTCACATCCCTCGATTCCTTGCATATCCACGGACCTATCTAAAAGTCTCTTAAACTGCCTGTTAGTTGGTGGCACGGTTGAACAGCAAGAGAGTTGCTGCCTTACAGTGCCAGAGACCAAGTTCAATCCTGACTACGGGTGCTGTACTGAATGGAGTTTGTATGTTCTCTCCATGACCCGTGTGGGTTTTCCCCAGGTACTCCGGTTTCTTCCCACTCCAAAGAATTCCAGGTTTGTAGATTAATTGGCTTCAGTAAAAATTGCACATTGTCCCCAGTGTACTAGTGTCTGGGGATTGCTGGTTGGCATGGACCCGGAGGGCCGAAGAACCTATTTCCATGCAGTATCTCTAAACTAAACTAAACTAAACCATTATTGTGCAGGAAGGAACTGCAGATGCTGTTTTACACCAAAGATAGTCACAAAACGCTAAACTCAGCAGAACCTGGAGCATCTCTGGATAGAAGGAATGGATGACGTTTCGGGTCGAGACCCTTCGTAAGACTGAGCATTTGGAGAGTGGGAGTTACAGAGATGAGAAACTGTAAGAGATTAAAAGAAATGCAGATCACTGGAAAATGTAGGATAGAACATTCTTAACTAGGAGAATGTGACAACAAAGCAAACAGAGATACAATGTAATCAGAGACAAAGTAGTCAGCTGTTGGGAGAACTGGAAAGGAGAGGGATGGAGAGAGACGGAAAGCAAGGGTTACTTGAAGTTAGAGATGTCAATGTTCATACTGCTGGGTTGCAAGCTACACAAGGAATATATGAGATGCTGTTCCTCCAATTTGCGCTGGGCCTCACTCTGACAGTGTGGGAATGGGAGGGGGAGTTGAAGTGTTTAGCAACCGGGAGATCAGGTAGGTTTAGGTGAACTGAGTGAAGGTGTTCAATAAAACGATCGTTAAGCCTGCGCTTGGTCTCGCCGATATATCTGAGTCCACACTTGCAACAGTAGATACAGTCATACTATTGTGTCTGGTTCCACCATCATCATTGGCAGCACATTCCAGGCACCCACCATGCTCTTAGACATCCTTATCTTGCCTGTACACTGCCATGTTGTCCACTGCAGCAAACATTGTCATTGTTCTGAATGAAAGGAAATTTCTATAAATCATGCAGACCACACATCAGCTCAGGCCTCATACTTTGGTAATATTTTTACATGACCACACACAATTACAGGGGAGTAAATTTACCAACACGTTGTAGGGTTCATGGTGAAGAATTGTCCAAGGGTGCCCTCTGTAACTCTGCTCAATGGACACTGAAACTGTAAATAGAGTGCAGATGAATAGGATAAACAATAACAATAGGTGCAGGAGCAGGCCATTTGGCCCTTCGAGCCAGCACCGCCATTCAATGTGATCATGGCTGATCATCCACAATCAGTACCCTGTTCCTGCCTTCTCCCCATATCCCCTGACTCCTGCCCTTTGGCCCACTGAATCTGCACTGACCAGTGATCTCCACACACTAATACTATCCTACACACACTAGGGACAATTTACTTTTCTTTATGCCAAGCCAATTAAACTTCAAACCTGTACATCTTTGGTGCATGTGAGAAAACCGAAGTTCTTGGCGAAAACCCATGCAAGTGACGGAAGAATGTACAAACTCCATAACGATAGCAACCGTAGTTAGGATCAAACCCAGGCCTCTGGCACTGTAAGGCAGTAGCCCTACCGCTGCGCCACCATGCAGCACGGTTGATATATTTGTGTCTTGATTGTCACTAGTGTACATTTATTGACTCCCAACATTTGCAGAAGACCTCTACAGCCACAACTATCGACACACATTCGACTAAATTGGCAATCATAGATAATATTAACATAACTGATGACCCTGATGAGTAATCTATTCAATTCAATTCAATTCAATTCAATCTTTAATTGTGATTGTGCAGTGTACCATACAGAGACAATGAAATGCAGTTGGTATCTCCGAAGGGCGAACTTAGGAATAAACAAGTAATTGCGCAATAGCATGAGTATATACATCTATACATAAACAGTGGTATCCGTGCAATTTGCTGATGATTGGATAGTCCGGGGAGGTGGGGGAGGGGTGGAGACAGGCAGTCATTGAGGTGCAGCGTTGAGAAGTGTGACAGCCGCAGGGAAGAAGCTGTTCTTGAGCCTGCTGGTACGGCAGCGGAGGGACCTGTAACGTCTCCCGGACGGGAGGAGGGTAAACAGTCTATGGTTGGGGTGTGAACTGTCCCTGGCGATGCTGTGCGCCCTGCGCAGGCATCGTTTACTATGGACAGACTCAATGGAGGGGAGTGGGGAGCCTGTGATGCGTTGGGCGATCTTCAACACCCTCTGCAGAGCTTTCCGGTTGGCGACAGAGCAGTTACCATACCATACTGTGATGCAGTTGGTAAGGATGCTCTCGATGGTGCAGCGGTAGAAGTTCACCAGAATCTGGGGAGACAGGTGGACCTTCTTAAGTCTCCTCAGGAAGAAGAGACACTGGTGAGCCTTCTTGATCAACGAGGATGTGTTGTGGGTCCAGGAGAGGTCATCGGAGATGTTGACCCCCAGGAACCTGAAGCTGGAGACATGTTCCACCTCCGTCCCGTTGATATGGATGGGGTTGTGCGTGCAGCCTCTCGATCTCCTGAAGTCCACAATGAGCTCCTTGGTCTTCTTGGAGTTGAGGGCCAGGTTATTGTCGGCACACCATGCTGTTAGGAGCTGAACCTCCTCCCTGTAGGCCAACTCATCGTTGTCGCTGATGAGGCCAATCACCGTCGTGTCATCTGCATATTTGATGATGGTGTTGGTACCATGTACAGGTATGCAGTTGTAGGTGAAGAGGGAGTAGAGGAGGGGGCTCAGCATGCAGCCCTGGGGTACGCCAGTGTTCAGGGTGAGGGTAGAAGAGGAGTGGTTATCCAACCTAACAGACTGTGGTCTGTTGGTTAGAAAGTCCAGTAACCAATTGCAGAGGGAGGGATTCATGCCCAGGTCATCGAGTTTGGCGATCAATTTAGAGGGGATAATGGTGTTGAATGCTGAGCTGTAGTCGATGAACAGCATTCTCACAAAAGTGTTTCTGTTGTCGAGGTGGGAGGGAGTGGCGTGGAGTGCCGTTGAGATGGCATCCACCGTGCTCCTGTTCTTGCGGTATGCAAACTGGTAGGGGTCCAGAGTGGGAGGTAGGCAGCATTTGAGGTGTGCCATGACCAGCCTTTCAAAGCACGTGGCGATGATATGGGTGAGTGCAACTGGGCGGAAGTCGTTGAGGCTCGCCGCAGTGGAGTGTGTTGGCACTGGCACGATGGAGGTGGTTTTAAGGCACGTGGGGACAACTGCCTGGGCAAGTGACAGGTTGAAAATGTCAGTCCAGACGTCTGTCAACTGTGCAGCACAGGTCCTGAGGACGTGCCCGGGGATGCCGTCAGGGCTGGCAGCCTTACGTACATTGATCCTACTCAGTGCCACGTGCACGTCGTAGGGGTTGAGTGTGAGGGGTTGGTTGTCATCGGGGAGCACAGCCTTGATGGCCAACCCTTGGTTGTCCCTTTCAAAGCGGCCATAAAAGTGATTGAGTTCCTCGAGGAAGGATGCGTTGCTGGAAGTGGGGGTGGGGTTGGTGGCTCTGTAGTCAGTGATGGCCTGGATGCCATGCCACATGCATCGGGGGTCGGAGTAGCTGTCGAAGTGCTCCTCGATCCGCAGCTTGTATCTGTGTTTGCCGTTCTTGATGCCCCTCTTCAGATTGGCCCTCGATGAATTATAGACGCGGGCATCGCCTGACCTGAAAGCCGAGTCCCGTGCTTTCAGCAGTAGCCTGACCTCGCTGTTCATCCATGGCTTCTGATTCGGGTATGTGGTGATTTGTTTGAGAGTGGTGACACAGTTGATGGAGGAGTTGATGAAGTCCAGAACAGAGGAAGTATAGGCGTCAATGTCAGCGTGGGAGTCAAGGGTGGCCTGAGCTGCAAGTGAACGTCAAAGAGAAGAAAGTAAACTCTTATGAACAAATAAAAAAAGAACTTTGATACTTGGTGCTGTGTGTACCTGAAATTATTTGTCAGCCCTTAAATGTAACTGAAAAGTTCCTGAAATCCTAGAAAACGTGAGGATAAATCAGCAAACTCTTTGTCACTATTACTCTGACTGTGATTGATATTTGTCAATATTTGTGTGGTATTAAATATGAAAGTCAGATACTTGAGTCAGGACTCTGCTACTTTGTTATTTTTGCCATATCTAACTCCTTTCCTCCTCCAAACCCAAAACTTTCACATTGAAATTATCCTTTTCATCTTTGTGCTGCTCATAGATAACATGGGGACTTGTAATGAAGCTAGGCTTTGATCTTCGAGTATCTTGGGAACGCAAGTAAACTGCATCCACAGTAGTAATTTCAGGATAGACACAAAGTTCTGGAGTAACTCGGTGGGTTTGGAAGCATCTCTGGAGAAAATGGATGGGTGGCATTTTGGGTCATTACCCTTTTTCAAACCAGTAGCTTCATTGTGGGCATATGTGATGTGTCTGAGCATAGGAGGGAGAGCTATCATCTGATCAACAAAGGAACGTTTTGTGTTGTTATCTTGTAATGAAAATATATCAAAACAATATGTACTGAAGAACAAAGTCCTTTTGCCACACTGCTCCATTTCCGTAGAGCGGCACAGCGGAAGAGCAGAAGGCAGAATATTTGGTTTGAGAGGGAAAGATAGATCAGCCATCATTAAATTATGGAGTAGACTTGATGGGCTGAATGGTCTAATGCTACTCCTAGAACTTATGAAGTTGTTAACATGATAAAAGTTTTGTTCGTCCATTATGGCAGTATTGATGCCAATATTTTTTATTAATAAGGCTGTCAATAGTTACAATTTTCACTCCTCAGACACAGAAATCATGAAATTGCAATCAATTTATCACAATTCTACAGGCTGTGCTTTTATATTGAAATTACCATGGAGCTTAATGAGGGAATGGGAACTGGTTCAGTAATAGCAGTCACCTCAAAGCCCATGGAGTAATAAAGAGAACTCAGGGAGCAGATTGAATGGGAACTTCCATGGGAGAACCTTGTAGCAGATTTTTAATAACTTGTTCATTTAAAAAGGCTTTGTTTAATCTCTCCCCCTGATGACTCAATTCAGAATTTTAAAATAATTTATATGACTTTAAAGTGTTTTCATAAGTGAATGTAAAAAGCTTTTTTTACAGCTTTAAGTGTTTCTGCTTTTTGCCAAATGCCATTAACTTTTAATGGCTCCACAGAACAGCACAGGAACAAGTACGACCCACAATGTATGTGCCAAATATGATGCCAAGTTTAACTAATATCATCTGCTGCTCATGATTCATTTTGCTCCATTCCCTGCTTACCTATATGCCTATTTAAAAGCTTCTTAAATGCCACTATTGTATCTGTCTCCACCACCATCTCTGGCAGTGCTTTCCAGGAACCCACCAACCTCGGTGTAAAAAACATGTCATGCACATCTCCTTTAAAACTTGCCCTTTTCACCTTTAAGCTATGCCCTCTAGCATTTGATATTCCAAGCATGGCACAAAAGGTTCTGACTGTCTATCCTATGTATGCCTCTCATAATTATATATACTTCTATCAGGCCTCCTCTTGGCTTCTGATGCTCCACAAAAAAACAATCCAAGTCTGTCTCTCCTTGAGGCCAATACCTTCGAATTCGGGTATCATTCTGGTACAGGTCTTCTGTACCATCCACAAAGCCCCCAGATCCTTCCTGGAATAGAATGACCAGAACTGCACACAATACTCCTAATGCAGCCAATACTCCAGTCTCATAAAGCTGCATCATGATTCACTGACTCATATTCAATGCCCTGACCCATAAAGGCAAGTATACCATATGCCATCTTTGCCACTTTATCCACTTGTATTGCCACTCTCATGGCCCTATTGGCTTGGACCCCAGCATCCCACTGTACATCAATGCTCCATATGAAAACATGACAGACCTTGCTTATCTTTCTGAATTTAATGGCAATGCTTTTCCCACCCATTATTGGTTAGGATACTATCTTTGCTGTATGATGCAATGTTATTGAAGGGCAGCTGAGGAATAAAATCCCACAGTTTTACCTAAGTTCACACCGAGAAAGTTACTGGTTTTAGTTAGGAACCGGGAAGCTCAGTGCTGCGAAGTCTGCAGTTTTTATCAATGTGAGTGATGAGTGCTGACCACTAAACCTGGCCCCATATATGTTATTTTTGTGATAGGTGTGGGAAATTGTAATGAGCTGCTTGGAAATTAATAATTGACCTCCTTATAAATGATACATTAAACAATCAATGATAAGAGAGCCTACGCACTACTGCAGACTGCTTTGGCAATTCCAACTTGGCTCCAAATGGTCTTCTGCATTGCAATCACCAGCACTTTAAATTAACCATGCACTGTTCAGCCCAGAGCATTTATTGCAGATTAGCAATAAAATGCGGTAAATGTGCAATTCAACTATATGTGCACAATTCAAAAAAATGTGAAATAACCTCCCACGGCTATCTGGACTACTCTTCCTCCCACTCTGCTTCCTGTGAGGACTCCATCCCCTATTCCCAATTCCTCCGTCTGCGCCGCATCTGCTCCCAGGATGAGGTGTTCCACACCAGGGCATCACAAATGTCCTCATTCTTCAGGGAACGGGGATTCCCCTCCCCCACCATAGATGAGGCTCGCACCAGGGTCTCCTCCATACCCCGCAACACTGCCCTCTCTCCCCATCCCCCCACTTGCAACAAGGGCAGAGTCCCCCAGGTCCTCACCTTTCACCCCACCAGCCGGCACATACAACACATAGTCCTCCGCCAGTTTCGCCACCTCCAACGTGACCCCACCACTCGCCACATCTTCCCATCTCTCCCCCCTGTCTGCCTTCCGCAAAGACCTCTGCCTCCGTAACTCTTTTGTCAATTCTTCCCTTCCCTCCCATTCCACCCCTTCCCTGGGCCCTTTCCCTTGCAACCGCAAGAGATGCTACACTTGTCGCTTTACCTCCCCCCTCCACTCCATTCAAGGACCCAAGCAGTCGTTAACACTGCAAATTGGAGGAACAGCACCTCATATTCTGCTTGGGGAGTCTGCATCCTCTTGGCATGAACATCCAATTATCTCAATTCTGCTAACCCTTGTTGTCTGCTCCCCTTCCTACCTCTCCCTCAGCCCTCGGGCTCATCCTCCTCCTTTTAATTTTCTTCCCCCTGCCTCCCCCCACCCCATCTGTCTGAAGAAGGGTTTTGGCCCAAAATGTTGCCTATCTCCTTCCCTCTATAGGTGCTGCTGCACCCGCTGCGTTTCTCCAGCATTTTATGTGCAATTCAACTACATGTTTTCAACCTCAAATAAACACTAAGTACAAAGAAAGATAGAACTAATTAAGATGTCATTTAATAATAATTTTTCAACAAAATCTGCATAAGCAGGCTAGCAACACAATTTTAATGTTTTTTTTCTTGATGTCATTGGTCAGATTTAGATCTGTTATTGTAAATTCAGATCCTCACCTAGGCTTTTTTTTATAATTTGAAATGGTTTTTTCCCTGAATTGGGGTGTGTAAGTTCACTGCTTCATGTTCTGCAGCTTCCTGCTCCCGAGAGGATTAATGTCCAAAACAATGAAGCTAAAAAATAGGTTGTACTGAAATAAAAGTTTATACTATTAAAGCTTAACTATATCAAATAGAACAGTCACCCTGTAATACATTGAAATAACTAAACTGAGGTTCAAAATCAAAATACAGAAAAACAAAATATGTAGTAACAGGTAGCAATAAACACATGTATTATCAGGTACCAAATGTCGTCAATATTCTCATTGTAGGGGGGAATTTTATGTTATACCCTTACCCTGAATCCAGCTTTACTTGGGGCCTAGTTTAGACAGGCACAGGAACAAAATAAATGTTGAGACTTCGAACAAGTCTGTTTATTGACGGCCTTAACAGTGTGCACTGGAAAGCATCCTGAGAGATCCAAAAGTGTTTCAAAGATTTACAATACCGACACTATGTTTATATTCTCCAAACACAATGGTTACTTGTGGATTCTACATTTTTGAAATGTCATCATTGATCAACATCTCTGTAACCTTTCATCATTGTCTTTCTCTAGAGTTAACTTTTAGCTATTATTTAATATACCACTCTTCCCGTATGTAGAATAAATAAGTACCATAAATGTCAGTACACCTGATTAGTTTTATTACCCTTTATTTTAAATAAACTAGTGGTGCTGTGGAACCTCAACAGCATGATAAATGTATTTATTTCCTCACTGACATCATTATTTTCCCTATGTTGGTAATTTTTCCCATCATGCTTCCCCATTATACAAGCTCTATGATTAAACACATTACAAACTATTCATGTTCCTTATACATTTTCAAAATGTCTGCATTCATTCATATTTACTTATGATATGGGAGGTGCCATTTGACCTTTGAGTTTTGTCCTGCTCTTCGATCCCATCTCATTCCTCATTTAATTCCCTGTAACCTAATCTCTTTCACATGTCATCAACTCCTCCCATTCTCTTGCCAGCAATCTCATAAGGAGAAATTCACCAATTAATCTACCAGCATGCCTTTGGGATATAGAAGGAAAGCAGATCACCTTGGAAAGGCCGACATAGTCATAGAAATAATATGCAAACTCCATGCATACAGCACCTGAGATCAGAATTGAATGCAGACTCTCTGGAGCTATGCACCTTTAGTACTAACCTCTGTACCATGCTTGCACAATTTTCATCCTCTACATGGAACTGAAACGCCCTCTTCTTTGGCAATCCCTCAAGGCTGATGGATAAGTTGACCTACCATGTAAATTTGATAGAGATAGGTTTTAGCTCAATGGCAAGGGATTCCAACACAACTTGAGATGAAACTGCTGCCACATTACTCACCTTCACAGCTGCGAGAGTACAGACTTCTAACTGCCTTGCTACGTTGGGATCTTTCCTGATTACCCATCACAGCTACCCTGGCATTCTGCAGTTTATACACCCTGCCATATTTCATCCTAGCTGATTGCCCCACTGCTCATGATTTACTCCAGGTTTCCTAATACGGGCTTGGGTTGGACTTAGGAACGCAATAGGAAATGTGTAGGTAGGTATAAAGTGCAGCTGATAGTCTCATTGTCATTTAGTGCTATCAAAGACAAATTACAACATCAAAAATACTGGTGAGATAAACTGCAATTTCGAAACATAGAAAACATATGTTTGGCAATCAAATTTACTGAAAAGTTCTTGGAGACTTCTCAGTATTTTCCTGCATTCAGTCCCTTGGATATTGTGAATAGCTGTAATTTAAACTGGCAAAGTATGGTAGTTTATTAATGAAGGACATAATGAGTAAGGCAGTGTTTCTTAGAATGACTTACTCTAGAGATAATCAGCCTCCGGCTGTTCCATTATGGCAACCTACAGAGAACTGTTTGTCATGTTATAATTCTTAAAGGGACCTAACCAACATTTTGTACATTATATCCTTCCTTTAACAATGAATTAAAAAAAAAAGATAGTGCATCAACGATAGCTTCTCTTCTAACATGTTTCCGATACTTAGATTTATGGACTGCCCTGTCAGATCTGGTTGCGGTCCTCGTGGCTCCCATTTTTGCACTGTAGCGTTATTGCCTTGCAGAGCTAACATGGCACTCTCATATTGCCATATCTGTCCAAGTGTCTCCAGGTCAACCAAGATTAATCAGTGGAAGGAAACACCCATGGGAAATAATTCTTCCCAGATGTTGCTGCAAGGGCAAAGAATGACACTTCAGCTTACTCGGGAACAAACTATCAATCGTAAGGCAGTATCAAGCAATTGATATAAATCATTCATGTCAATGATACCAATCAATCATTCACAGAGTTCCCATCAGTGACTCCATCTGTATTTCACTCTGCCTTGGAAAAGCAGCAAACATAATCAAAGACTTGCCCCATCCCAAACATTTCATCTTCTCCCTGCTCCTGTCTGGCTGAGGTTCGTGCCGCCATACTCAGGAACAGCTTCTTCCCCTAAATTATCAGGATTCTGAATAATCCTTCTCTCAGATAGGGTACTGTCCCATTCTACCCAATTGCAAACATTGGACATTATCTATGGAACTGATGCATTACAATGCTGATAACTGTTATTCTGCACTCTGTGTCTTGTACTTTGGTGTATCTAATGTGCTTGAGTTTAAATTATGTATAGTATCTGAATTGATTGGATAGCATGCAAAACAAAGCTTTTCACCGTACCTCATTACACGTGACGGTAACAACCCATATACTAAAACTAAATGTACTGTCAATGTAAAAAAAAGACAATATTGAGGGCAGCAATGATATTCCTGGATCAGGGAAATACCAGATGAGATAAAAGGTGCAGCAAGGCCAAACAATGTGCAATGCTACCTCGAGGAGCTAGAGAGACAGCGATAATGAAGACCACTTCAGACTGATATCAGATGTGGTAAAAGGTTGTAATGACTCTGCTGGCAACACGTCACATTTCATAAGAGGCCATGACAGGGGATTGTATCCCACGTTAGATGTATCATCACAAGCTCAGGCAGACCGCAAACTAGGCAAGCTTTTTTTTACATCCGTCCTGTAGTTACAGATCTCTATGGATCAAAGTTTTTTGATATTAAGACACTGAAAGAATTCACATTATATCTATCAAAGCCTATTATTTACCTGCTTCACACTGGATCATTGGAACATGCCAATCTCAACACCATTGTTGTGTCCGTAGACTTTCATTGTTGGTGGCGACAAAGGCAAAATAAACAGAATTAAAGCCAACACCAAATGTACATTCTTTGCTAATCCTTTGATTGACAGCAATGTTGAGTAAACTAATGTATAAAAAGTATCTTCTCTCTATAATATTGGTGATTTAAACTAACTAGTAAAGATGCTTTATTTTTTGAAAGAACTAACATTATGCAAATCTGCATTTCTTGAAGTGTTTTCTCTATGGAATTTTCTGTACTGAAACACTATGGTAACATTCATAGAAACATAGAAACATAGAAAATAGGTGCAGGTGGAGGCCATTCGGCCCTTCGAGCCAGCACCGCCATTCATTGTGATCATGGCTGATCGTCCACTATCAATAACCCGTGCCTGCCTTCTCCCCATATCCCTTGACTCCACTAGCCCCTAGAGCTCTATCCAACCCTCTTAAATCCATCCAGTGATTTGACCTCCTCCGCCCTCTGTGGCAGGGAATTCCATAAATTCACAACTCTCTGGGTAAAAATGTTTTTTCTCAGCTCAGTCTTAAATGACCTCCTCTTTATTCTAAGACTGTGGCCCCTGGTTCTGGACACCCAACATTGGGAACATTTTTCCTAATTTCTAGCTTGTCCAGTCCTTTTATAATTTTATATGTTTCTATAAGATCCCCCCTCATCCTTCTAAATTCCAGTGAACACAAGCCTAGTCTTTTCAATCTTTCCTCATATGAAAGTCCTGCCATCCCAGGGATCAATCTCGTGAACCTATGCTGCACTGCCTCAATCACAAGGATGTCCTTCCTCAAATTAGGAGACCAAAACTGTACACAATACTCCAGATGTGGTCTCACCAGAGCCCTATACAACTGCAGAAGAACCTCTTTACTCCTGTACTGAAATCCTCTTGTTTTGAAGGCCAACATTCCATTCGCTTTCTTCACTGCCTGCTGTACCTGCACGGCAACTTTCATTGACTGGTGTACAAGGACACCCAGGTCTCGCTGTACCTCCCCCTTACCTAACCTAATCCCATTGAGATAATAATCGGCCCCCTTGTTTTTGCCGCCAAAGTGGATAACCTCACATTCAAAACAATTGGCACAGGCTACCAATATTACTTAAGTTGCAAGAGTGAATTTTAACAACAACATATTGTCTTTAATGGTAATAATCTCAAAATGGTGTTGATAAACCTCCTTCACAGTTAACACTAACAATTGGATGAATTCATTTTGAAAATTATATATGTTTATACTATGACATAAGCTGGACCTTGACTTCCATTTCAATTAGAGGCAGTCACACTGTGGAAGCACCAAAAGATTGTGATGGAATTGAAGGCAGCACCTAAAGCGAAGTGTTATTTGTTTTTGCAACTCCGGTGCAATGATAGAACACACCCTGCAGAAACAATCTGGACCAGTGTTGTCTAATATCTGAATTCTCACCATTCCCTCTTCTGGTGCTGCTTTAACCAGGGTAGTAACCTTGATATTGGAACCGTATTCATTGGATGGACCACAAATGCGCTCCATCGGTTTTTATAGAAAAGTCTGTGGAAGCCAGTTCATTGGGTATTTTTAAATCTGGACTGACAGATTCTTGATTATTAAGGGTGTTAAGGGTTATGGGGTGAAGGCAGTAGAATGGAGTTGAGAGGGAAAGATAGATCAGCCATGATTGAATGGCAGAGTAGACTTGAAGAGCTGAATGGCCTAGTTCTGCTCCTATGACATGGACTTATGTAGTCAAAAAAATCATATTCCCATTTAATTTTTTATCTTAAATATGATGCGCTTCTTTCAAAAATCTAATATCTTTATTGCTGATATCACTTCTGGAGACATGATAAGAAATGTTGATGTAGGGCGGTCATGGTGGCGCAGCGGTAGAGTTGCTGTCTTATGCCCCTGTCCCACATAGGAAACCTGAACGGAAACCTCTCGAGACTTTGTGCCCCACCCAAGGTTTCCGTGCGTTTCCCGGAGGTTTTTGTCAGTCTCCCTAATGGTTGAAAGTTGTTTCTGTTTTAAAAATCGGTAATTTTTTAGTCGAAGCTGGTTGCGATGCTTGTTGAAGGTGGTTGCCGGAGGACAAAAACCTCCGGGAACCGCGCGGAAACCTTGGGTGGGGCGCAAAGTCTCCAGAGATTTCCGTTCAGGTTTCCTAAGTGGGACAGGGGCATTACAGCGAATGTAGCGCCGGAGACCCGGGTTTGATCCCGACTATGGATGCTGTCTGTACGGAGTGGTATGTTCTCCCCGTGACCTGCCTGGGTTTTCTCCGAGATCTTCGGTTTCCTCCCACACTCCAAAGATTTAGAGGTTTGTAGGTTAATTGGATTGGTAAATGTAAAAATTGTCCCTAGTGCGTGTTACTGTGCGGGGATCGCTGGTCAGCATGGACCCGGTGTGCCGAAGGGCCTGTTTCCACGCTGTATCTCTAAAACTAAAAAACTAAAAATCTTGATGGATCTGAGTTTCTGAATTTCTCTGCATTGCTGTTTTAGGTTTATTGTAAAGTGTCTTCTGAAATGACTTGATCCCCAATTAAGAAGTAAAAAATAAAATGGATTTGGGTAATAAAAATCAGGCACCCTTTGTACTGCATGGTACTTTTGTTTTCTTGCTGACAAAGCATTAATCATCCTCTACATCAAATATCACATCATTTGCCAAAAATGATCTTGTTCCCTTTAACACAGAGTCAGGTCATCAGCAATCAACCATGGGCTTTAACTCAAACTTTATCATTTCAATGGCACAGTTAATGCTCTTCTGCTGCAAATTCTGTGCAATTTTACATAAAATTGAACCTTTCATTGCAATTTAAAAAGAGTTCCCAAGGCTTATAATCAGTACATTGACGTGTACACGAGCTGAAAGCTGTGGTTGATGGACAGTAACGGAGGCCTGCATTATTACACTACTCAACCAGAGAATTATGCAGTGCTCAAAAAGATCAATCTCTATTGCAACATTGAAAATAACCGGCACTACACAGGCCTTCCTGAGGGCAAAACGAGTAAAAATTCACAAAAGGTAAATGGTCAAAAGTAGGTTGTTATTTATCTTAATCTGTTGCTAAAATAATCCCAACCTCAACAAGGTTTACATCAATGAAGAATCACAGATGTGCCTGCCTAAAATAAAGGGAGCAGCATATTCTATACGCAGAAAGATTGCAATGAACATTCATGTACATTTCATTTATCTGTAATATATATTGCCTTATGACAAGGAAGGAGGTAGTTCAGCCCATTGTGTCTGTGCCAGCTCTCAGAGAAATTCCATCAATCCCATTCTCCATTTAACTATCTGTACCTATTCCTTCTCAGATATACATAAATTCCTGATTCTCCAACTATCTAAGAATGGAGACGAGGAAACACTTTTTCTCACAGAGAGCTGTGAGTCTGTGAAATTCTCTGCCTCAGAGGGCGGTAGATGCAGGTTCTCTGGATACTTTCAAGAGAGAGCTAGATAGGGCTCTTAAAGATAGCAGAGTCAGGGGATAAGGGGAGAAGGCAGGAACAAGGTATTGATCAGCCATGATCACATTGAATGGCGGTGCTGGTTCGAAGAGCTGAATGGCCTACTCCTGCACCTATTGTCTATTGTCTAAGCTAGGAATAATTTACAGTGACGAATTAACCAGCCAATGCCAAGTGTAAAGAAACCAGAAAACCTGGGGGAAAACATGTGGTCATTGGGAAAATATGTAACCTTCACACACACTGCACCAGATATCAGGATCAAAACCAGGTGATTGGAGCTGTGAGACAGCAGCACTAATTTCTATACCAGTGGTCAATGCCGGCATTTTTTGCCAATAGACACAAATGGTGGAGTAACTCAGTGGGACAGGTAACATCTCCGGAGAGAAGAAATGGGTGACATTTCAGGTCGAGACCCTTCTTCAGTCTGAGAGTCAGGGACGAGGGAGTCTAGAGATATGAGGGGTAATATGTGAAAATGACAGATCGAAGCAAACAATGATAAGGAAATGTAGAGTAGTTCATTGTTAGTTAAAGGGAAGGTGACAACAAGGCATACAATCAATAAAATTAATCAGAAGGACAGTGAAACTAGTCAGAGAACTAGGGTGTGGGCGGGACACAGAGTGGGAAAGCAAGGGTTACTTGAAGTTAGAGAAATCAATATTCATACCACTGAGCTGTAAACTGTCCAAGTGAAATATGAGGTGCTGTTCCTCCAATTTACAGTACGTTGGTGTACAGGAGAACTGACTGACAAATCTCTATGGCAAGAGTGTGTATTTCAGTAGCCACATATGCCTGAAAAAATTCCACAATCCATTCACTTAGCACATAGCCTTTAAATTCAACAATATTTCCAAAAGCTCATTACAAATTTATGATAGAGATAATGCTTTTGTAAATGATGAATATTCTTGATCTAATGCGAGGTGAATTAAATGTCTGCTTTTGTTTTGTTTGTGTATTAAGTTACAACTCTTGAGTCCACAATCATCTGTAGATGCTGGAAAATTTGAACAAAAGACAGACTGCAAGAGGAACTCTTTAATTTAAAGACAGAGGTACAGCTCAAAAACGTCGGCACTTCGGCCCACCGAGTCCACGCCAAAAGGCAATCCCCACACACTAACACCATCCTACACACACTAGGGACAATTTACAATTTTTACCAAGCCATTTAGTCTACAACCTGTATGTCTTTGGAGTGTGGCAGGAAACTGGAGCTCCCAGAGGAAACTCACACAGGTCACGGGGGGAACCGTACAACCTCCATACATACAGCACCCATAGTCAGGATCGAACCTGTTGCTGTAAGGCAGTAATTCTACCGCTGTGCCACGATGCCGTCCCGGTGAAGGGAAATTAGTCAATAGTTTTGGGTTGGGACTATTCTTCAGATTGATGCAGCCCTACCTGCTTAGTTCCTCCATAAGTTTGTTTTATTCAGAATGAGTGTTGCTTTAAGTCTGTTCCTGTGCAGAAATATTTTAAATAAGAAAATATCAATAGGTAGCAGTTTGTCTTGGGTAGTAGTGCATGGTAGTCATTCTTCTTTTGCCATGGGTAAGACTGAAAGCAATTTGACCAGACTAATTCATGATGAATTGACAATTATTTTTCCTCTTAACAACCATATCCAAAGCACCACAAATTCCACCAAACCAAAAAAAATGAGGCAAACTATACATTGTGCAGTACTCCTGATTTTTTTCCATCCAAAAGGTTTAAATTATTTATAGAGGATTCACTAAGCGTTAATTTTTCATATGATACATGGTATGTTTATCAATCTATTCTGAATTATTTAATCCTCTAGGATTTGCTTCAGAGTTAAATATTACATTCATACTCTACTCTTTTTGCACTTATGTTAAATAAAGTAAGGTTAGTTTTAACATGCAATGAAAGACAGAGAAAAGTCGGAAAAGCAGCCTCTCAGGGGCAATTTGCATCAATACATTTTTTATGTTCTAAAATCCACATTTGGCTGCCCTCAGTTAAGATTCTGTTGTTCCGAATCAAATGCATGTCTTCCAAAAATATTAGTGGGTGGAAGAGATTGAAGGTGAGAGTGCTTTGAGTTAGTAGGAAAAATGAATCTGAGACTGCGGAACTCTCCCATTCCACCTACTTACATCGTAACTTATCCTGGTCAGTTTATTTCTTATGCTACATGTAATTTAAGGAAACATGCAATGATAAAAGAGCATTTCAATCTCATAACTTCTGCAATCCACCTATCTGCTCTTAAAGGAAGACCTTGTGAATCACCGAAGTAATCATGAAAATTATTGTGGCTATTCGAACTTAAAAGTTACTGTTGTTTATATATATATATACATTTCCAAGTTAGACTCAAGGCCACATTGCTTTCCACATTTTGCAGAAACTAATGTAAGGATTTGGTTTAAAAATTGAGATCAAGTGCTGGAGTAACTCAGCGGGAAGTCAGCAGGTTTTTGTAGTTTTACTCCAGCAGTTTGTGTCTTTTTTGTAGACCTACTCCAGCACATGGTGCCTTTTTTTGTAGAGTTACTCCAGCACTTTGTATTTTTTTTAATTGATGCTCTCTGACCCGCTGTGTCTTTTTTGTAAATTAGCACCTACCATGTCTTTGTTTCTAAGGATTTTGTTTTCTCCGTTTACTTTTCAAACCCATGGGAAAGTGAAATGCATTGTACAATTCCCAATAACAGTTTATGGATCAGGCTATAACTTTCTCTTATTATAGTCTGATCTATGTTCATTAACTACAGCTCTGCCTTCAACACCATACTTTCATCAAACTCATCTTGTAATTCCTGGACCTTGGACTCAGTGCCCGTTCTGCAACTGGATGCTTGACTTCTTGACCCATAGACTGCAATCAGTAAGAATAGGCAATAAATCATCCTGCACAATAGTTCTCATCACCCGTGCCCCGCAAGGTTGTGTTCTCAGCCCCTTACTATACTCCCAATACACTCATGGCTAGGCTGCCATATTTTGCTCTAACTCCACACAACTTTGCAGATGACACCACTGATGTGGCCTGCATTTCAAACAATAATGAGATGCATTTGAGAAAGGAGATAGAAAGGTCAGACGCATGGTGCTAAGGCAACACCCTTTCCCTCGATGTCAACAAAACAATGGAGCTAGTCATCACCATTAGGAAGCAGTGTGCACTCACAAGTCCACTATGGCACTGAAGTGGAGAAAATTGAAAATTAGACTGAAATATCACCAATAATTTGTCTAAGTCCAACCACATTGAGACTATGGACATGAAAGCCCACTAATGCCTGTACCTCCACAGAAGACTAAGGAAATTTGGCATGTTTCCAATGACTCTTACTAATTTCTAGATACATAATAGAAAACATCCCATAGGGATGCATCGCAGCTTAGTTTGGTAACGGCTCTGCCCATGACTGCTGGACATTGTGGAGTTGTAGACGCTGACCAGTTCATCACCAAATCAGCCGTTTACTCCATCCACACAATGCTGCCATGGGAAATCTGCCAACATAATCCAGCACCACTTCCACCCTGGCCATTCCCTCTTCTCATCTCTCCCATCATACAGAAGATGCAAGGGCTTGAAAGCACTCACCACCAGATTCAAGAACAGCTTTTTCCCTGTGTAGAAAGAAACTACAAATGTTGGTTTATATCAAAGATAAGCACAAAGCACAAAGATGGAGCAACTCAGCAGGTCAAGCAGCATCTCTGGAGACAAAGGAACAGATGATGTTTCGGGTCGGAACCCTTCATCAGACTGGTAGCACTATATTCTGCATTCTATTTCTCCTCTCTTTTTTGTGCTATCTGTTGTACCCATGTATAGTTTGATTGCACTCATGAATGGCATGATTTGCTCTGCGGCCTAACATCATGTGCAACTGGAGACCTCGCTCGGGACTGACTTTGAGCCCCACCGCGGGGCTTGGATTAACCATCCGAGCCGATCGCTTGCCTGGGATCGCTCCAACCGCGGCCTGCGGACTTTACCATCGAGAGCTTGCAGTTTCGGGTAGAGACCTTGGATGTCAGGAGCTCCAACGATGCAGAAGTTTCAACAAGCCCCGACCTGGGGTCAGATCGCTCAGCGCAGAGAGCTGAGATTCCCCCCCCGATGCAGGAGCTTGATCGCCCTGATGCGGAGGGCTCGACTGCTGGCTACAGGAGTCAAGATCGTCCTGTCAACGGAGAGCTCGAGGCAGACCATGGGAGAACAAAGAAGGGAAGAGATTGAACTTTTTTTTGCCTTCCATCACAGTGAGGAATGTGGAGGAGTCACTGTGGTGGATGTTTATGTTAAAATGTGTTTTGTGTGTTCTGTTGCTTTTTATTTGTATGACTGACTTGGCAAATGAAATTCCTCGTATGTTCCAAAACATACTTGGCTAATAAAGTATTATTGTATTGTATTGTAACAAACAATAAGGTAGGGAGGATTGGCAATGTAATTGCTTTGAATGAAAAATGTATTGTTTGTCCTTGTAGAAGAGCAAACTTCCAGACCTCTGGATACCAGTCAAGCAACATAAATAATGTTTTACTGTGTTGAATGAGAATGTGTATCTGGATTTAAATAATGTGGCGGCTTTTAGGGTGAAAAGTGTTGGTGAAGAAGCTTTGAAGCATAGCTGCAATGATCTTGAATGAAGACGAGAGATTTCTTGCCCCAGAAGGACAATAGTAAACCAGGAGCGTTAGTCTAATGATCTGTTTCAATTAAGAATACAAGTTTACTTTTAATTAAAAGCCAATTTAATAGTTTAAATTCTCCAGCTGCCATGTTGTGATTCAAATTCATGGATCTACTGTAGATCACTTGTGTCAGAAGGAACTGTAGATGCTGGTTTAAACCGAAGATAGACACAAAAAGCTGGACTAACTCAGTGGGTCAGGCAACCTGACCCACTGAGTTAGTCCAGCTTTTTGTGTCAAACTAGATTGCTTACCTAGGCAGGCCTCTGGTTCCTGGTGCAGCAACATAACCACTGTGTTTCATATCCTAGTCCACCAATGCTCATAGAAGGATGATACCCATTCAAGCCATTCAAAATATTGTGGCTTGTAGAGGACACTGGGAGGTGCAATGTTCAATGCACCAGCTCCCTTTGTTCGTTAAATTAATGGAAATCAAGAGGATGGTGGTAACATAGCAGTGGTAATTTAATCTGTGGTATTTGGTCAATAAAACAGAGTGTGTAGGAAGTCCAATGTTAACGTCAGTGGGGCAAGGTTTAAAGAAGATGTGCGAAGCAATTTTTTTCAATGCAGAGGATGGCCATTTAATGCATGGAATGTGCCGTGGGGTATGGTGGTTGAAGCAGATACATTAATGGCATTTAAAGGAATTTTGGATATGCTGGGAAAGGAGGGATAAGGGGTATGTGCAGTGGTGTCAGAGATAACGCCAGGTTCAGCTGTGACCACACCGACCCTCACATTAGAGTGAGCTCATGTAACATGTTTTATTTACAGTGATGGCAAAATCCAGGATTACATAGTGGCACTTTCACTTGTCGTCAGGACACATGTGTATGTAGTGTGGCTGGTAATCTCAGGCTTGCCCTGGCAGCTCAGTCCTTGGATCAAAGGTGGAAGTGTGGCAAACTCTGGCTTCTCTCTGTAGCTCACCTTTGCCTTGAGAGGAGGCACTGGTGGTCTCATGTTTATCCTTGCAGCTCAGCTTTGGGCCTGAAGAGATGGCGTGGCTTTCTCTGGCTTATCCTGGTGGATCGATCTTTACGTCTGTGTGTGGAGCAGTCCCTTGTTGTCTGTGGGCAGGAAGAGACACTGGCATCTCAGGCTTAGTCCTAGACTTAGTCGAGGCACTGGCAGTCTTGAGCTACTTCCCAGCAGCCCAGTATTGGGTTTGTCCCAATGGCTCAGTCTTCCTCAAACCTGCAATAGTTGAACATAGCTAGTTGGGAGCCTTTCTCCCTTCTCCTCTCCCCTCCCACTTAATCCTTCTCTCATCTTCTCATTACCTTCTCCCCTCAAGCTGGAATGGGTTTTATAAGAAGTAGGCTGACAGAGTTCAGGTGGACCAATTCGATGTCAGCTTAATGGACACAGCTGTGATGCTGAGGATGGTCTGGTCCTGACCATCTGCCAGTGATAGGGATCAGAATGGCATCGGGGGTCACAGCAGGTAGATGTGATAATCTTGGCATGTTCGGCACAGTTCTTGTGGGCTGAAGGGCCTGTTCTTTTGCTGTGCTGTTCTATGTTCCATATTCTATGTTAACTCTAATGATAAAGTGTTAGTTGACATGGTCAATGCTTAAGGTTATTGTAATTGCATTTATTCTGAAAGTGGAGAATATTCCGTCAGCTTTTCAATTTGGGCCATTGGGAGATGGGGTGTCTTTGTGGAGTCAGAAGGTAGGGTCATTCATCACAGAACATTTAGCCCTTGATTTGTATTCCTAAGAAAAGAAGATCTTGCAACTAGCACCTGAGGCAATCTGCGGAGACACAGTTCAAACTAACTCCACAGGTTTTTAATGATTTTGCCAGTAGGAAGTTCCTAAATCAGAGAAAAAGGGCTTCAACAATTACAGTCAAATTAATCTCCCCAGATGAAAAGCTAAAGATACTGGGAGCAGAGCAATTTAGGGCTCCGAGTGCATAATCTCTAAGAAACACTGGGCAAGTCTGAAAAATAAATACAAGGGAATTTTAGTCCTCAATTTGAACTTTAGAACTCAATTTGAAAGAACACCATGGAATGGCAAAATATGGGTCTGTTATACAATATCCTGATTAGTTCCCACGCAGTATTTTTCAGTTCTAAGTATTGTGCTTCAGGATGCATACATTGGGGATGTGATGCAGATTTTCTGAAATATATCAGAGACTAAAGGGTTAAATGCAAGAACAATCTTCATGCTCTAGGCATGTATTCCCAAGAGCAGCGAAGATTGAGGAGTCATCTAATTGGTTTGAACAATTAACTGTCGGAACAATGCAGAGAAATTATGTTATTTGGTGACATGCTGCAGAGCAAGTGGGCAGTGTTGCAAAATTAGAGGTAGGCTTGACAAGGATGATGTTAGGTAGCATTTCTTCACACAGTGGGCAGTGGGAAACTGGAACTCTCTTCCTGAAAAGTTCAATGCCGGAATGCTTTCAAATTGTTTTTACATCTGCACCATATGAAAGGAAAAAATAAAAAAATGTTTTGAGAGTCACTAATCCAATTCAAATGCCAAGGAATTGCAGATGCTGGTTTAAAGTGAAGATAGACACAAAATGCTGAAGTAATTCAATGGGTCAGGAAGCATCTCTGGAGATAAGGAACAGATGATGTTTCAGGTCATACCCCTTCTTCAGACTGAGATTTTTTTTGGGGGGGGGGGGGGGGACTAGAGGTATTAAAAGGTTCAGAACAAGTATTTGTTTTGAAATCACAGACAATTGGAAAATCTGTTAACGAAGAAACTGCAGATGCTGGAGAATCGAGGGTTACACAAAAAGCTGGAGAAACTCAGCGGGTGCAGCAGCATTTAAGGAGCGAAGGAGATAGGCGACGTTTCGGGTCGAGACCCTTCTTCAATTGGAAAATCTGTCTTGTCCTTTGTGAGTCTGTCCTTCAATCATCAAATTCATGTTTTTAATTAATTTAAAATTCCTTTCTTCTTTTTAAAATTTGCTCATCAATTTCTATTACATTTTGTGTTACTTATTAAAAGAGATGGGCAATTTGGTAACAAATAATGCTTCAAGAGCATCGAATTCCAGAAACAATCCACGTTCAATTGTATGTTGGGCAAGTAGGATGAAATGGCGTTGACATTAAATTTTGAGAACCTTTAACCATTTTACAAAGACAATTCCTCTGTTTGATCTTCACAGGCTTTCTTGGTGCTCTGCTGTTATCAAAAACATTGAAATGATTCATTTCCCTGGCTTTGACACATGGTGCTCTTTGAAAAGAATGAATGTGACTCCCAGGTAAACACTAATGTGCCACAAAGGAAGGATTACAGCATTTGACTGATCCCAAGGATTAACTTTGATTGATGGGAGGTCAAGTGCAACTGTCCTTTCTGCTGCTGGCTCTCAATGAGACAGTTCTATTTATGAGTGTTGGATGCTGTTAGTACAAGCATATGTCAAACACGTCGATCGGATTCATGCATACTTTTATTCCCTGTTATATTGCAAAGTAATCTATATTACTAAAAGTCTTGATCACTTCCTGTTTTTCTGTTTCATGATTTTTGAAAAAATGCTGCCACTTATGGCTGTGCTTTTTGGCTATCTTACTCAGAGTCCCCCTCCGCTGCGCAGGAAAAGAGGATATTTCCCATCGATTAAAAATAAAATAGTTATTAATGTTTTAAAAATGTTGACATTCTCTCTGCTGCCCCTGTCGGTGGGAGGGGGGAGGGACTATAAAACCCGGAAGTGTGTCTCACTCAGTCTCTGCAAGATGGAGGAAGTGAGAGAGTCAGTCTCTCTGAGCTGTGAATAGCACTGAACACATGTCTACTCAACTGTTTGTGCCCTTCATGTGGTTTGAAAATGAAAATGTGGTTGCTTTGAAATGCTGCACTGCAAATGGTTGTTGGTGGTGGTAACTGCTTTGAAATGCTGCACTGCAAAAATGGTTGTTGGTGGTGGTAACTGCTTTGAAATGCTGCACTGCAAAAATGGTTGTTGGTGGTGGTAACTGCTTTGAAATGCTGCACTGCAAAAATGGTTGTTGGTGGTGGTAAATGCTTTGAAATGCTGCACTGCAAAAACGGTTGTTGGTGGTGGTAACTGCTTTGAAATGCTGCACTGCAAAAATGGTTGTTGGTGGTGGTAACTGCTTTGAAATGCTACACTGCAAAAATGCTTGTTGGTGGTGGTAACTGCTTTGAAATGTTACACTGCAAAAATGCTTGTTGGTGGTGGTAATTGCTTTGAAATACTGCGCTGCAAAAATGGTTGTTTGTGGTGGTAACTGAAATGCTGCACTGCAAAATTGGTTGTTTGATGGTGGTAACTGCTTTGAAATGCTGCACTGCAAACATGGTTGTTGGTGATGGTAACGACTTTGAAATGCTGCACTGCAAAAATGGTTGTAACTGGACAACTTCCTATTTGCACTGTATATTGATTTTAGAAAAAACGCTACCACTTACGGCTGTGATTTTTGGCCACCTTACTCAGTCCCTGGTGTCTGCCACGTGACCTGGTGTCTGCCACCTTACTTTAATCTTACTATTTTCACTTATTATAGATTGAAGCATTCTGAAACATAATGAAGGACAATATCATTGAACACTTTGTGATTTAACATCCATTCTTTGTTATCATTGAACTCTCGTGACCTGGTGTCTGCCACTGTGTTATACCTCCCTGGTAAATAGATGGCTGAAACCCAGATGTTTCTTGCAATACACCAGTGCCAGAGAAGATTAGACAACCTATCACAGGATACAGACTTACTGCCACCAATGTGATTAATGTAGCTACCGCAGTAGTATTGTCAATCTGAAGTTGGACATACACATGATGTCTGTTGGTATAAAAAGCTTTTAACCCATAGAGTGCACCCAACAACTCTAAATAGTTAATGCCGTGTGATTGAAGCATAGATGCATCCTGCAGATCCCATCTGCCACCACAGCTTGAGACAGTATCCGTAGCACCACAACCTAGTGCACTGGCATCTGTCTGCAGGATAATTGATGGTGTATTGACTATAATAGTACCAGAGCAGCACTGAATATTGGCTATCCACCATTGTAACTCAGTTAGAGCGTCAGCTGATAACTGCATAGGACTATCGAAATGACCTCTCTGAAGTTTAAGTGCCTGTTCCTTTACACGCTGTAACTTTTGGTAGTGCAAAGGCCCGAATTGAGCAGTTGGGAATGCTGCCACTAATTTCCCAATTACCCGAGCCACATGTCTAATAGACGGGTGATTATCAACAATGAGTTTCCTGCAGGCTTCAATTAAGTCTAATTGTTTGCCCTGAGGCAGAGTCACTGACATGTGTACTGAGTTAATGGTGAACCCCAAATAGTCAATTATCTTAGATGGCACCAATTTAGACTTAACCGGATGAATAATTAATCCAATCTTTTCGAAAACGAGTTTTGTAGCTGCCACAGATGATTCAGCTAATTCAAAAGTCCTCCCAATTACTAAAATGTCGTCCAAATATGCCATGACAATATGATTTTGTGCTCTGAGAAACCCCAGGACTGGTTTGAGCAATTTTGTGAATAGTCTGGGAGCAGAAGTTAATCCGTTAGGCAAAGCTTTAAACTGCCAGAACTGACCCATCCAGTTAAACTTCAAAAAATGTCTGTGCTGCTTATGAATGACCACTGAATAGTAAGCATCTTTGAGATTAATGCCTGCCATATCACATCCCCTGGAAAGCAGTTGTCTAGGTGTAACAAACGTTTCCATTTTGAAATGTTTATACTGCACTAAAGTGTTAAGCTCTGTCAAATCTAAAATAATTCTACATCCTCCATCCTTTTTTGGCCTCATAAGGATGTTGGACACAAATTGATAAGACTCACACCTTGCCCTTTCAATTACACCTTTTTTAAACAAAGACTCTAGCTCTTTTTGTGCACTAACACACTCATGTTGTGAGAACACAAACTTACAGCCAGGTATGTGCTGAGAAGGTGGAGGCAGATCAGAAATGAACTCAATTTGAAAACCTTGAATACTATGCAGTATAAATGGGTTAGATGTTACCCTCTGCCATTCATGTAAGAAAAATTGCAATCTCCCCCCAACTTGTAATGTATCCATTCCAGTCGCACCTACCTTAGGATTTACCGTCGGTAACTTCACTGCATCTGCACCTGAGGTCTGGGGGGTAGGACTGCTGGAGGGCGCCGCATCTTGAACATGGCTCGGCTCGGGCCCTGCCCTAAAAAAGGCCTCTGTGTAGTTTGCTCCACACTTCGTCCACCATACCCAGTGAACCATTTTGCAGGCCCCTGAGGGTAGGGATACAGTCTGCAAAAAAACGACCCTTTTGGAGGCACCTTAATGAGCCCCACAGTCTTAAACTCTTCATCCAAATCTTTCACCTGTTTACTCAGGTTTTCTCAAAATAGGAGGTCTGGGGGTTGAACTGTCCCCGATTTTCGAAGTCCAGCAAATTGAGGATTGATGGTAGGACGGATGGCATTTTTACGGATACAATTAATTTCAAAATGTGCATTGCACATTAATGCCAACGCGTCCTCCTGAGTCTCTGAGAGAGGCGCCCCCTCCACTGACCTTGCAAAGGCCGTGATGCCCGAGGCAAGTAGCCGGGGTACCTTCTGTAATTTAAACTCCTGGGCTCTGACGCCCCCTCCAATGTGCCCCCATATAGATTGGTTTACTATGGGGATACTCAGTGAGGCACTGTTCTGTGGAGTAGTGTACCTGGCAGTGGTCTCCTCCATCGTCTCTTCTTGCAGAGGATGGGAAGCCATATAATTAATATTCTCGGCGAGCTCTGTGTCCAATGGCTCGCCGGTGAGGGCTGGGACTGCAAATCTGGATGCTATGGCCAATACACCCGATGGTCCCTCTAGCCCAACTGTGCCTCCGTACTCTGGGTCAGCATAGCTCTGACTTCGTACGCTCCCTTCATCAGACAGGGAGATATCACTCCTATCACAGGGAGATAGCCCTGTCACAGGTGCTGCTGCCTCAGGTACAATAAACACCCCGAGCTCCGATAGCTCCTTCCTCTGGAGCGTATCATGCTGGAGTAACCTCTCCACAAGGCTCTCCAGCTGGGCCAGCTGCCGGTAACACTGCCCTGAGGAGGGAACACGTCCACCTCCTCCTGGCCTGACTCCTCAGAATCCAGGGCCCTTACAGACTTCCTAGTGGCTTTTCTCCCCCGTGGAGTAGCCAAGGTGCCTTCTCTGCACACCAAGTCTGTGGCTGCTGGCTGCTCTACCAGCAGCTCTTTAGGCGAATTTGGCGGTCGCACGCTGCCCGCATGCCCGTGGTCTTCCACAGCCGTTTTGGTCGCGGCTTGCCTCTTCACCTTTGACATATTTGTAGAAAAACACAATACAAAGTTTTCGTCCAACAAATGTACTCCAAACCTGGAGCAACGATTCCAGCAAAGCTGTTTGAAAAAACACTTACCTGGATCTTTTAAACTTACCCGCTGGTAGGAGCGACGCGCCTTCCCGTCGGTCGATGCGCAATGCGTCAGAACGTAATGACGCGCATGTATGGGGACAGCCTTCTGCACGTAATCACTCACGTGACGCGGAAGTAAAATTTCATTCAGTTCTCTTAATTTTTAAGAAAGTTATGGGCTTTTGACTGTCTTTGATCACAGCTTTTGTGTTAAGTCAATGGAAAGCAATAGGGAACAAGATGCTAATTTCTGAGTATGAAAATGGCCATCACTTTTTTAATATTGAAGATATGAAAGTGAATTAGGTGTCATATTAAACTTCTTTTTATGCTTTATCTGATGAGATAAATTGCAGACATGATTTTTTTTAATCGCAAAATTCTGTAACATTGCTACGTTTAGCTGGGCAATTTCACCGGGATTTATCAGTGCCCTTCTTCAACCCAAAACTATCGTCAAGAGGCACATGCTGCATTAAGATCGGGACAACTGAAACAAAGAATAATGAGAAACTATGGATTGGAATTGGGTTTAAATTTGATTTTGAAAAAAAATACTTAAATGTATTGTGTTGTAATATTAACTGTACGGCGATCTAAGATGACACAAAGTGTGGAAGTAATTCAGTAGCTCAAGGAGATGCTGTCTAACCTCCATGAGTTACTCCAGCACTTTGTGTCCTTTTTGTATATTTACCAGCATGTGCAGTCATTTGAATCTACATTTTGACTGATTTACTGCAAAATCTCCTCAAGGTGAGCCTACTTTGAAGAACTCCTCCCCTTTCCAACAGGAGTACTGTTAGACCCTCTCTCACTGGTCCCCCTCTGTGATTCCTACTGGAGAGATGTTATCAGACCTGCTAAGTTAAACCCCTGTCTCACTGTGCGAGTTGGCCCACGAGTGACCCCGAGTTTTCACTCGTGGTGATCACGTAGCGGGAACGTCGGAACTCGCACGAGCAACTTATCGACTTGTGGCGCTAACGGCAGGTACTCGGGAAACTTGTTAACTCGTGAAAAAAAATCAAACATGTTTGATTTTTTTCCACGAGTCAAATTAACTGTTCAATTTAAAAATGGAAACATTTAAACTCGTTGTAATAACGTAATGGCCCGTGCGTTTATCTTAGTGACTCATGAGTCTACCATGGGAACTTTAATAATCTGTTCTTTCGCTCGAGGAAAGACTGAACCAAAGATAGACACAAAATGCTGGAGTAACTCAGCGGACCAGGCAGCATCTCTGGAGAGAAGGAATGGAGTCGAGACCCTTCTTCAGACTTACCCGAAATGCCACCCATTCCTTCTCTCCAGAGATGCGGCCTGTCCCGCCGAGTTACTCCAGCATTTTGTGTCTATCTTCGGCCTTTCTGCGATGATCTGCCACTTGTCCTTTATTACTGAGGTGCCTGCCCTGTGGCTTCGTATTCGTCACTCTGTCTCATGAGGACGCGATTAAAGACCTGCCGAAGGGGCAAGTCTGGGGTGGTGGGTGGGATGTGTCCACGTGTGATGCTCCATCCACCCCCCGGGGCCGAGAGTGTGGGATTGGGAAGGAACTGCAGATGCTGGTTTACACCGAGGATAGACACACACAATGCTGGAGTAACTCCGAGGGACAGGCAGCATCTCTGGAGAGATGGGATGGGTGAGATTTCGGGTCGAGACCCTACTTCAGACTTCTCCAGAGATCCCGCTGAGTTTACTCCAGTAGTTGGTGTCTATCCCGGTGGCAGGGAGCCCGGCTTGGCCGACCCGCCGCCTCTACTTGCCGGTCAGTCCGGTGATCATCGCCCTCCGCCCGGGATGCAGTGGAGGTTTGCACCCGGTGAGTTGTCCAGCGCTCACGGTGGACGAGGGAGGACAGCAATAGGCCAGGTGAATGAATACAGCATATAAATGAGTCGACCTTTAATATTCTTGATTTTATGTTTTAATTTACAAGCTGCTTCAAGCGAGGCAAGTTTTATTTTCAGTCCGAAGAAGGGTCTCGACCCGAAACGTCACCCATTCAACGATAGACACAAAAAAGCTGGAGTAACTCAGCGGGTCAGGCAGCAACTCTGGAGAGAAGGAATAGGTGACTTTTCGGGTCGAGATCCTTCTTCAGAAGACGAGCCTTTATCCAAAACGTCACCTTCTCCAGAGATGTTACCTGGCCCGCAGTGTTACTCCAGCTTGTTGCGTCTGCCTTCCGTCTAAAGCCTTGGGATCGTCGCCAACATGAAGATGGTGCGAAGCCCCCGCACCCGGTGCAATGGACGGGGAGCTGGAGAGGGGAGGGAAGGGGTCACACACATGGCCGGGAAGCAGAGGGGTGGGGGTGGGGCTGGTGACAGTCAGGGCCAACAATAAGATGGAGAAATACAGAAACACCGACGTGCAAAGGAGACCTACAATAGCGCATGATCTCTCTCGCGTTATGGCGGGTGATTGTCGCCTGCCCGCTGTTTCTGCCCCTAAAGCCTTGGGAACGTTGCCCTTTGTGTTGGCGTGAAGGGGGAGGGGGCTATTGTGCTGCTTGATTGCCCCTGCTATCATAGGGACAGGGAGACACAGCGGCTTTTGAGACTGGTGGGCAATCACAACCAAAGTGTCTGCCTACAGTCAGCAGACCTCTCCTACACATGTCTCCCGCATTAAGACCATCCCGCAGAGAATGATCCCAGCACCTAAGAGCCTTGTCTGTCACCCCCCACCTCCAACCACCCTCCACCTCAACTTACGCCTGGGCACCAAAGTAGCTCAGGAGGCGAACCCTGAGCTCCGTCTCCCAACAATCTGATGTGCAACTGATGTGAAAGAACAGCGGCTGCGGCCGGCACCCGGCATGGACTTCTCACACCCTCACACACTTACCTTCATTCACGGTTGGCTCAAGAGTAACGGGAGAGGAACTTGGTAAATCGGGAGAGGAACTTGGAACATCGCAGCAATGACATACCCGTGGGAACTCGGTTCAACACTTGATCATAAACTTGAAATCTCGTACATAACCACGAGTCTGTTTTTTTTCTTTCACTTGGGGTCACTCGTGGGATGACTCTCACCGTGAGACAGGGTAATTACTCCAGCACTTTGAATCGTTTATGGATCAACCACCATCTGCAATTCTTTATTTCTACTATTTTAACATGTCTGGTTCCATTAAATGAGGCTCCCATCCTTAAATGAACACAGAAAGACACACAATCTATCAATATAGACTCTTGTAAATAGTAAAACTAAGATACCGCATATTTCAACAAAGGAATTTCTTAGTCATTGGAAGGGTGCATCATGTCCATTTGATGCAGATGTTGGTTGACTGAATTCAGCATACAGAAAGCAAAATTGAGTTAATTTTTTAGATTGATGGATCATCATCAAAGCTGGGGAGGAGAGAAAGTGAATTAGTATTAAGCTTCAGCGAGAGTGGGAGTGGGATGGATAGGGCAAAGGGAATATATCTCTGATAGGATGAAGACATTGCTGCCCTGGAAGGCAATGGGTCTCCTGGCCAATGGGTTTATGGGGTGGTTAGGGAGAGAGAACATCATCCTTTGCCACAGAGACTTTGAAATGAAGGCACCTCCAGGATGGTCAGATGCAATATCAATGCTTAATACTTCCTATAGAACTTCAGTGTTTAAGCCTGTAATCTTGATTAAACTTTGAAAAGGGGAGGAACCCATTTAATGGATGTAAAATGAGTGTCAGGTCATCAGAAATTGCAGGCACCAATTCAGAATCAAAGGATTCCATGCTGGTGTAAGCATTAACATAGGGGTCCAGGAAAACGTGCAAAATGAATGTTAGATCTTCCGCATTTGCCAAACTGGCATCCCTCCTGGAAAGCCAAGTACACGTGCAATCACATCAGCAAACCTTTAGATTGACACCGACCAGTTCATCAAGGCTAGTTAAAAACAATAGGGACCTGAAAGTGAACAGAAGAATGCATAAGAAGACATGAACAGGATATAGACATAAAATGCTGGAGTAACCCAGCGGGACAGGCAGCATCTCTAGGGAGAAGGAATGGGTTACATTTCGGGTACACTTCTCTCGACCCGATACATCTCCCATTCCTTCTCTCCAGAGATGCTGCTTGTCCCGCTGGGTTACTCCAGCATTTTGTGTTTTTCTTCAGTTTAAACCAGCATCTGCAGTTCCTTCCTACACAAGACATGAACAGGAACACGCCACTCGGCACCCATCCAAGCTAAGCCTGCCCCACCACTCAATGGAGTAATACAGTCACACAGTATGGAAACAGGCCAATCGGCCCACCTCATCCAGGCCAAGCAGATGGCAGCCATCTGTATTAAACACGTCTTCCATCACAAGGGCCATAGATTTCTATAAATAGATTATTCAAATGCTCACATGGATACTTAATTGCAGTCAGGGAGCATAACCTTCCTGCTCTTGTGTTCAATGGCCCATCCAATGAAGGCATATGTATCCTTAACCACGTTATTTACCTGCATTGTTATATTTAAAGATTTTTGGATGTACTTGGTCCCTCTGTTCCTCAAAACTCTCTACTCTATGACACTATCATTCATGATATACATTCTTGCATCATTAGTGCAATAATGAATACAATCATGGCTGATCTATCCCAAACCTTAAGAGCTCCTCTATCCCAAATAATGCCATCAATCCTCAATCTTTCACAAACACATCTCCATCTCTTTTGAATATTCCCATTTAGTTAGCCTCCACAACTCTCTGGGGTGGAACTAAGTAGAGCATCTGTCTATCTTACTTTCGAAGAACTCCCAATAAACCATAATTTCAGTGACATCTTGCATGCCCCATTTCTACCCTGAGCGCTGTCTAAAAATTCTAAATATCTTCAAAAACAACTGTGACTGGAACAACATGCTTCTTCAGATCTTACTTATAGTTTATTTCGATCTTAGTTTCCAGTCATGGTAGTAATTTGAAAAGGCTGCAGAGCTCAACTCCTTTTATGGGGAGCCTGATGAGTGTGCAAATGGCAATTTCCTGTACTCAAGGGAAAAAAACCTGACCTTGTCCTTCTATCAGGTTATTAAATATTATAGCCTCCAAATAAGCTCTGAACGTCATAGACTGGAGGAGCATTGTTTTTGTCTTTGCATGTCTGGGGAGACACAACCAGGGAATCCGTACAATTGGCAGCCCCGCCAACTGTTTTTTCGACAGTTTTAAAATTTTTAGTGTGTGTTAAAAGCCTGTGTAAATGTTCTCCAGTTTGTTTTATGTGAAGGGAGGGGGAGGGTGTCAGGGGAAACGTTTTTTCAGTTTCTTACCGTGCCGGAGATGTGATTAATTTTTGGGTAGCTCTGCGGCCTACCATCGATGGAGCTGGAGATCGCCTCAGCCTGACTAGAGCTCCACTGCAGGGCATGGACTTAACATCGGAGCTGATCCATTGCCTGGGCTTTCACTAACTGTGGCCTGTGGACTTACCATCAAAAGCTCGCAGTCTCGGGAGAGGCTGATTCGGGAAGCTCCAACGATGCAGAGGCTTGACCAGCCCCAACCCAGGGTCCGATCGCCGGCGTGGGGTGCTGACATCCCCCCGATGCAGGAGCTGATCGCCCCGAAGCAGAGGGCCCAAACGCCTCCGGCTACTGGAGTCAAGATTGTCCCGTCAATGGAGGGCTCGAGGCCCCCGACCACGGAGAGCATTGAAGGGTAGAGATTTTAAATGTTTTCACCTTCCATCACAGTGATGAATGTGGAGGAGTCACAGTGGTGGATGTTCATGTTAAAATGTATTTTGTGTGTTCTGTTGCTTTTTATTTGTATGACTGACTTGGCAAATGAAATTCCTCGTATGTTGCAAAACATACTTGGCTAATAAAGTATTATTGTGAGTGTGATTGATTGTGCATTATTATTGGTTGTTTTTTTTAGTTGTTCATTATTATGGAGATTACAGAGTACTTTATTTACACATCTGTTGCGGTGCTGCGAGAAGGAGTTTTATTGTTCCGCTTCGGGACCACCAACAATAAAACCCTCGTGACTTGATTCTTGAATCTTGAGCTCACTCTGTAACACATACAAATTCATACCAAGGAATTAAGTACGGATAGAAAGGAGGAAGCCTTCGAGCCTGCTCCACAATCCAGTGAAACTGTGGCACAATTCTGACTTCCAACTGAACTTTCCCACCTTGAATCCTTTTGTCTCCAAATGATCTCAGTCTTGACTGTATTCATTGATTAAACTTCCACGATCCACCGGGGCAGAGATTTCAACTAAATTTCTCTTCAGTTCAGTCCTTACCAGCTGGCACGTTAACCTGAGACTGACATCTAGTCCTGACTTCCATCCAAGAGAAACAAGTTAGTTCCACTTGGAATTGTCCAGGTACAAGAATGAATGCATTTCAAAAGGAACCAATTTGTCAACCTATTACAACAAATGTAAGTTCTGAACAATGAGAATGACTGCTCAGTAAATAACCCCATCACAAACTCTATGCATGTGATATTATTATCATGGTAAAATCTCCAAAGGCACTTTATACGAGTGCTCCCAAATAATATCTGACTCCAAACAATTTTAGGGGATATTAGATTAGATGACCACAAATTTAGTTAAAGAGCACATTTTAAGGAGCAGGGGAGAAAGATGCAAAATCTTAGTGATCAGAATCTGAGCATCTTAATGCACATAGTAATATGAGGGAAATTGGGAATGCTGAAAAATGCTGCTTTAAAATGGACCTATCCGTCTCAGATTGAAGCGTTCCTAAATTTATGTTGGCATATTTGTTTAAAATTGTAATCCAATTCTATAGGGCTGAACTATAAGTCCAGTCAATATGAATTGGATGGAAGCTTTCTCTCGGTAAGCCCCATCAATGAAATGAGATTCGGCAATTCAGGCCCTGCCTTCAATGAACAGAAAAGCTAACACGGGTTGGCAGTAAATTGGTAGCCTCAGTCAAAGCGGCCACATAGATGCCTGATGTGGTAAGTGAATTGTCACACAGTGTGACATGAGCTTAAGGCATATTGTGAAGGCAGGGAAGAGCAAAAAGAAACTTTTCTCTGTACAACTCATTTGCTTTACTTGTGCTGGACTGTCCAATACTGATATTTCCAATTACTCGGCATTGTCCCTTCTCATCTTCACGGGTGCAAAATTCTATCAAAATATAATTACACATATATATGGATATATATAGTACAATGTATTAATCGCTGACACTTAGAATAGTTAATACATAACAGCTACTTATTTCCCCAGAGTGTTTTCAAACAGAATTTAATGAACCCCACAGATTCCACTGCAGATTCCCTTGAAAACGGATGGGTTACACCTTAACTGGAGGGGGCCGACATTCTGGCAGGCAGGTTTGCTAGTGCTACATGGGTGGGTTTAAACTAAATAGCGGGGGCGATGGGTTGACAAATTGGGAGTATAAGGATGGAGTTAAAGGGGAAGAGAGTACAGGAAAAATTAAGAAATACACCCAAATTATTTGTACGGCAAGTTCAAGAAGGTATAAGTGAGTAAGGTCAGGTGAAGTAGGAACTGGAGTGCAAGAAGGGAGGTGAATACTGAATTAAAAGTGTTATATATGAATGTGCAAGTATAAGAAATAAAGTGGATGAGCTTGGGGCTCTGGTAGAGATTGGTACGTATGATGTTGTTGGAATTACAGAGACATGGCTGCAAGAAGATCGGAGCTGGGAACTGAAGATTCAGGGGTCTATGTCCTATCAGAAAGACAGACAGGTGGGCAGAGGGGGTGGGGTGGCTCTGTTGGTAAGGAGTGAAATACAGTCCCTTGCGAGGGGTGACATAGAATCAGGAGATGTAGAGTCAATATGGATAGAACTGAGAAATTGTAAGGGTAAAAAAACTGAAATAAGAGTAATCTACAGGCCCCCAAACAGTAGCCTGGAGGTAGGGTGCAAGTGGCACCAGGAGTCAAAATTAGCATGTAACAAAGGTAATGCTATGGTGGTTATGGGAGATTTCAATATGCAGGTAGACTGTTAAAAATCAGGTTGGTTCTGGACCCCAAGAAAGGATGTTTGTAGAGTGCCTCGAAGATGGATTCTTACAGCAACTTGTACTGGAACCTACCAGGGAGAAGGGATTTCTGGATTTAGTGTTGTGTAATGAACCAAATTTGATAAGGGAAGTCAAGGTAGAGCCATTAGGAGGTAGTGACCATAATATGATAAATTATAATCTGCAATTTGAGAGAGAGAAGGTAAAATCGGTAGTGTCAGTATTGCACTTGCACAAAAGGGACTACGGTGGCATGAGGGAGGAGCTGGCCAAAGTTAACTAGAAAGGGACCCTAGCAGGGATGACGGTGGAACAGCAATGGCAGGTATTTCTGGGAATAATTCAGAAGATGCAGGATAATTTCATTCCAAAGTGAAGAAGGATTCTAAGGGGCATAAGAGGTGACCGTGGCTGACAAGGGAAGTCAAGGACAGTATAAAAATAAAAGAGAAGTCATATAATATAGCAAATATGAGTAGGAAGCCAGAGGATGAAGATCTAGAGCCAGAAGATCAATCAAAGGTAACTAAAAAGGCAATACGGGGAGAAAAGATGAAATACGAAGGTAAGCTAACCAAGAATATAAAGGAGGATAGTAAACACTTATTTAGGTATGTGAAGAAGAAAAAATTAGTTAAAACAAATGTGAGTCCCTTGAAGACAGAAACAGGTGCATTTATTATGGGGAACAAGGGTATGGCAGATGAGTTGAATGGCTACTTTAGTTCTGTCTTCACTAAGGAAGACACAAACAATCTCACAGATGTAATGGGGGAAAGAGGACCTAGGGTGATGAAGGAACAGAAAGGAATCCACATTAGGCAGGAAATGGTGTTGGGTGGACTAATGGGACTGAAGGCTGATAAATGCCAAGGGCCTGATGATCTGCATCCCGGGTACTCAAGGAGGTGGCTCTAGAAATCGTGGACACATTGGTGATCAATGGTCTATAACTCCTGGATCAGTTCCTGTGGATTGGAGGACAGCTAATGTTATCCCACTTTTCAAGAAAGGTGTGAGAGAGAAACAGGGAATTCTAGACCAGTTAGCCAAGGGGTGGGGAACCTTCTAGGCCATTAAGTGCGGCCTTTTGAATGAATCCAAATTTTGTAGAACAAATCCTTTTATTTTACTTCGGAGTCACGTGAGTGATTCCGTGAAGAAATCCCGCCAGAGCGCATGCGCGTCATTACGTAAGATGCATGGCGCACTGACGGCTGGCAGGCGCATAGCCCCACCAGCGGTAAGTATAAAACCCAAGTAAGTGCTTTAAACTTAACTTCGGTTCTGTTGCGGTCTGTAATTTCTTGTCCACAGGAACAAGTCGACCGTGTGAAAATCCAGACGGTCCGCCACAAAATCGGTTACGGAAGACCGCGGCAGTGCGAGTAGCGGGCGGCCGTCCATTTCCTCTGCAAAGTCACTGGCGGCATGGCCAGTGGCTTCTGACTTGGTGCCGATAGGAGGTACCATTGCTACTCCGGAGGACCGGAAAGCTACAAAAAAGTTGGTGTAGCCCGTAGACTCAGATGAGTCGGGCCAGGAGGAAAGCCCTCCTATTATGGATGCCATTTTTGGGTGGCTGTCCAGAGTGGAGCTCCTCATGGAGAGGATGCTCCATGCTAACGTGCTCGGTGAAGATGAGCCTTATATCCACGGGACCCCTCTCGGGCCTGTGGCAGCAGTCCCTGTAGAAGGGCTGCTTAATGCACCCCTCATGGAGGGGGAGTGTGCCCAGAGTCAGTTTTGTTCTGATCGGAGGTCGGGGGTGAAGCATACCCCCAGACTAGGAGACCAGGAATCTGGGGTGCCAAGCTTGGCATCCAGATTTACCATTCCAGCTGGAACAGGCGGTCCGCTGAATGAAGATTTGGCCAGGACCATTAAATATATATTCTCCCACCAGTTGCAAGAACTCACCATGGAGGACACCTCAAAGAAGTACTTAACACCTACCAACTGTGCTTCGCTGCGTGTTCCGACGATGAACCACCCACTTTGGGGTCACATGGGTGCGGGGGTCAGAGCCCAAGAGCTGAGGCTCCAAAAAGTCCTGAAGCTGCTTGCCTCAGGTATGAAGGCATTTTCCAGGTCCGTGGATGATGGGGCTCTCTTGGAAGAACAACAGGATGCACTGGCTCTCATGTGTAAAGCACACTTTGAGATTAACTGCTTAAGAAAAAGTGCTATCCACCCCATGTTAAATCCCAAATTCGCTGCACTTTGCAGAACAAGCAATGTGCAGCTGCCGAATTTGCTTTTCAGGGAGGACCTGTCCAAACAGGTTTGTGAGTTGGATGGTGAGCGAAGATGGTTGGCCTGATAACGACGATTCGCTGCAATGGCTGCAGGTCAAGGTCCAAACCAGACCCAGCCAACTTTACACAACTGGCGTACGCCAAATTTCCCCTCGAAAACCCGGGGGCAGAAGTATACACCAACTTTGGAGGTAGGTGCATCTGGTTCTTTTCAGAAATGTATGGGCCAGTCACAAGTTGGTGGGAGGTTACGTTTGTCTTTCAATGAGTGGAGTTGTAAAACCTCAGACTTGTTTATACTGCACAGTATACTTGGTTTCTGAATTTAGTTTATTTTTAAATTATGTCCACCCACACCGCATATACCTAAACGGACGTATTGTTTTTCACAACAACAGTCTTTAGATCTTCAAGCTGAAATTGAAACACTAGCTAAAAAAAGGGTAATTGAGAAATCTGTCCATCAATCTCACCAATTTGTGTCTAATATATTCCCTGCACAGAAGAAAGATGGTGGATGTCGAATCATTCTGGATCTGAATCGGCTTAACTCCTATGTGCAGTATAAACATTTCAAAATGGAAACATTTGGTACTGATAAGCAACTAGTTTCCAAAGGATGCTATATGGCATGCATAGATCTCAAAGATGCATACTATTCAGTACCCATTCATCATAATCACCAGAGATATCAACTGGATGAAGCAATTTAACTGGTTGAAGCAATTATGGCAGTTTAAGGCATTGACTAATGGATTAAGTTCGGCTCCCAGGCTCTTTACAAAGTTGTTAAAATCAGTGTTGGGTCTACTCCGGGCTCAGAATCATATTGTCGTGGCCTATTTGGATGATATCCTAAACATAGGTACAACTAAACAGTCAGCTGAATTATCTGTTTCAGCTACCAAACTCATGTTTGAAAGATTGTGATTTCTTATCCATCCAGTTAAGTCCAAATTGATACCATCTAGAGTCATTGATTATTTGGGTTTCACCATTAACTCAATTCACCTGTCTGTGACTCTGCCTCCAGGCAAGAGTTCAGAATTAATAGAAGCTTGTAACAACCTCGTTGATGAGCAACAAGTTTCTATTCGGCTTGTGGCTAGTATAATTGGCAAATTAGAAGCCACATTCCAGCCACACTGTTCGGACCTTTACATTATCAAAACTTGCAATGTGCAAAGGAGCAGGCACTCATAATGCATGCAGGTCATTTTGATAGGCCTATGCAATTACCAGCTGAAGCTCTTGCTGAGTTACAATGGTAGATAACGAACATTCCTCACTGCTCCAACAAAATTCGAGTTGATGCACCTTCAGTAATTTTACAAACTGATGTAAGTGCTTTAGGATGGGGAGCTACTGATACTATATCCAGCTGTGGCGGCAGGTAGAATATGCATGAAGCATTAATCCTTCAATCCCGTGGCATTAACTATTTAGAATTGTTGGGAGCACTCTATGGGTTAAAAGCGTATTGTACTACTATGCATTATTTGCATGTGCAGCTTCAGATTGACAACACTACAGCAGTAGCATATGTTAATTACATGTGTGGAATCAAGTTGGTATTATGTGATAACTTGACTAACCTTATCTGGCATTGGTGTATTACAAGAAACATCTGGATTTCAGCTACCTATTTACCAGGTAGATTTAACGTGGTGGCAGACACCAGATCACAAAAAGTTAATGACAAAACAGAATGGATGTTGAATCGTGAAATATTCAATGATATTGTCGCTCGGTATGGCGTACCAGAGATTGACTTATTCGCATCCGGATTGAATCACCAGTTACCAAAGTATGTCTCATGGGAACCGGATTCTGGGGCAGTGGTGGTAGATGCTTTCTCGCTACACTGGGGTAGAATGTTTTTGTATGCTTTTCCCCCATTTTGCCTCATCAGCTGATGCTTAACTAAAATTGAGCAGGACGGCCTCAGGTATTCTGGTAGTTCTTGATTGGCCACACAGCCATGGTTTCCACTAGTTCTGAGACTAATAACACAGCAATCCCCAAAGGCAGTAATCTGCTGGTTCATCCTGTAATAGAGGAGAATCATCCAGTACATGATCGTATTAATCTACAGATTTGCAGATTCTGAGGAGACTGTTCCTGGGGCTCGGACTATCAGGGCGTACAGTGGATGTGATTATTGTGGCCTGGAGTGATAGCACTAAACAACAATATATTTCTCATATCAAGAAATGGGGGATGCCCTGCTTACAGTCGAACATTTCATATCATACGGCAACCGTACCTGACGTGTCGGAATTTATTTCCACGTTATATTTTGATGTGCGGCTTGGCTATAGTGCCATCAATAGTGCCAGAAGTGCCTTATCATCCTACCTGTGGCAAGGAAGGGGACAACAATCTATTGGGTCTCACCATTTAATATCTCGGTTCATGAAGGATATTTTTAATTGTAATCGCCCCAGGCCCAGGTACACAGAAATCTGGGATGTGAGTGTGGTTCTTGTATTGCTTTATCAATGGCCCCCAGTAATATCTCTGTCATTGCCCAGACTCACTCTTAAAGTGGTTACGCTCATGGCGCTGATTCAGCGCAACGTGTCCAGACATTGCAGAAACTTAGACAGGACAGGATGGTCTCATCTGTCAACAACATAACCTTTTATGTTTATGATTTACTTAGACAGAGCAGGCCAGGGACGTCAGGGCTTAAACATGAATTTAGGGCTTATCCCATGGATCTTTGCCTATGTGTAGTTGAGCACTTATGGCAGTATATTGAGGTCACCAAGTGCCTTAGAGGCACCAAACTGGCTTTATTTATCAGTCACAAAAAGCCTCACAAAAAAGGTGTAGGCACAGACCATCTCAAGGTGGCTGAAACAGGTTCTGGCTGCCGCTGGAGTTGACACTGATATTTTTAAATCTCACTGCACCAGGGCGGCATCAATGTCAGCAGCGAGGGCACTGGACATCCCTCTAGACCAAATCCTCACGGCCGCAGGATGGTCCAAAGAAATGACTTTTGAATGGTTTTACCACAAACTGCTTGCCACTCCAGGGGTGTATAGCCATTCTATTTTGAGTTCTGTTTCGTAGCTTCTCCCTGGGAGAGGGGGTCGTTATTGGTTTTTCTTTTGTTGAATAAAGCTTCAACGTGTTTAATTCTGTATCATGTTTGAATGCAATATTTGTTATTAATCGTCCTGTGTCAACCGAGGCAGTGTGTCGTATGGACTTGTGTCCACGGCAAGAAATCACAGAGCTTTAAAGTCTACATGGAATCACTCACATGACTCCGAAGTAAAATAGTAAGATTAAACGAGAACATACCAGTTTGAAGTTCGATCTTTATTTTATGAAGAGTTACGATGAGCGATTACGTGCCCACTGCTCCCAACCCTAATATCACAAAGGTCTTCTGGTAGTTTCTAGGTTTCTAATCTTACTATATTACTTCAACTACAGTTATCTGTGATTTCACGCCGCTGCTTTGAAGATTGACGCGCATGCGCTCTGATGGGACTTCTTCACGTAATTGCTCATTGTAACTCCTCATAAAATAAAGATCAAACTTCAAACTGGTCAGTTCACCTTTAATCTTACTATTTTTATTAATATGTTTTTGTTCGTCTTTTATTATTTTAATTTTAATCTTAAAATGAACGTATTTAAACTACCAGTGAGTAAAAGAAGATTCAACAAAATAATTCTATATCTAATTGAAGTTTCTTGGATGCGGCCTTATTTAGATTACAGCTAACTTAATGCGGCCTTCCAACATGAAAAGTTCCCCACCCCTGAGTTAACGTGACATCAGTGGTGGATATTTATGCCCGATTCCATATCAACTTTACATTATTACAAACTAGAGCATTCCCACTGCCATTAAAGATAGATATTTGAGGAGTATTTTTGCCTCCTCCCTTTATCTTCACATCGGTGTTGAGATGTTCCTGTAATAAATTTGCGTTTATAAAAGTAGGCAAGACAGATTGGAAAAGTTGTGCATTGGGAGACAATTAAGCAGTTTCATCACCAGCCTTAGGCTGTTTGTGCAAGGCCAGATTACACTGATTTATTGTTGTTCTCATGCTGCTTTATGGTATGTGTAGCCCTGTTTAATCCGAAGATGCTGGATTCTACACAACCCGTACAGTTTGCAGGAGGAGAAACTTTGATGGATTATGTGTAAGTCTTTGTGATCCACCCCATTACCAAATTGCACTGCAAGCTGATTGATGTAAATCTGTTCCTTTGAAGTCGCTGTGTCAATCAAAGCACAATGAATCCACGCAGATACTTAATGCTCTTGAGCTCTTCTAATGGCATTGCTGTACCTCCAAGGGAAAGTAGGCGTAATGCCTGTGAGAGGCTTTATGTTTCAGCTCACAATGTATTTTGAAACATATACAAGTAGGCAATAGTGAAATTATTTCCTGACCTTACTCATGAACTAAATTATAAATTATTCAAAAATGTATTCACTGAATAAATTTATGTTGTTTTTCTATTCTAAAGTCATGATTATACTTACCTCTGCCTTTGTAAGTATTATGGTACATCTTCATATTCATGAAACCTTGGATTTCCATTAGCTTATAGAATTTGAAAATGAGTTAAATGCATTTTAGCACAGGTTATTAATTATTTGGTTAACTGAAACAATATACAAAGCCAGTTTGTAATACTCATTTTTACAATGATCATGTATTCTTAATTACATGACCTTGAGATTCTAATTTTGCTGGGAACTGTGATATTTATTTTTGTATGACAGTTTTCCAAAGGGCCTCTTAAAATCCCAGACCACATGAAACAACAACCATGCAAATTCAGAGTTTTTAGATTAGAACTTAATTAAATTTCCATTCAGGTTGAATGCACTGTGGTATGTAGTTAGTGATTCCTTCTGAATGTAAATTAAAACTCACCTCTCTCCCAAGCTGCACATCAGTAATGAAACTTTGCTGAATCCAGTTTACCTACCTCTTGGATATATTGGGATAAGTTCACTTCTGGCAGTGGGTTCTTTCTGCTCCAGTGTATAAGAAATGAAATCATATCCATTACATTTACGTTGTTATCTGGCTACATCAGCAGAATATAAGTTGGCATAGCTCAGCACATGAATTACTGTAACTACTGAAGCTGTAACCTTGCAAGAAGTAGAACAGAGCATTTACATTGTTTATTTATATCATTTGGGCCTTTTGATGTTGAGCACAGGGATCACACTTAAAAAGGACATGTCTTTCTCTCTTAAACCAGAAAGATAAAATTATTCAATGTGCTGAACTAAGACAATGTCGGAAAGATTCTGCAGAACATTTGTCATCATTTTGCATTTAGAAGTGAGAGTTGGTCATTTTTTAATACGCAAGGGCAATGTTTGACAGGATCTGGCAGGACCAAAACAAACATGTTCTGTTTAGCTGCTTCAATAAAGGGTGCATGACTTGGCTCAAAAGCGGAGGTAATCCCATTTCAATATTCATGGCATGGCAAACCACCATTGTAAATAATTCACATCAGGAGCTTGCTTTTTAAGCCTGGGTATCTGGGGTGCTGCTGGGATTTAATTTGCTGCAGCAGCTGTTCAACAGGGAGGGTGCTTCTGAAGTAAGCTGTTTCTGTACATATAAGCAATTGGAAAGAGGCCAAACAATGCATTATGTTTCATCTTGCATTAAAGATCTGTGCAAAGTGACTTATGTACCATATATTATCCGAAGGGTCTTTAATTGGGAAGTAGAGCATAAGAGAATAGAGGAATAGGAATAGAACATTCCTATTCACTAACTGAAAATGCACGTACCATGTCTTGTACAAACAACCGTATTCTGATTAATATCCTGAGAACTTTTCGCACCAAAAACAATTTAATTTCAGCTATTTTCTCAGATTTTCACCTTAGCTTGCAAGATAACATATAACTTAAGTGGAATAGAGAAGGACCTTGAAACGTCCTTGAGCACATCAGAAGTCTCCACCTTGTAAATCACTAGGACAGCACACATGGAAGCGAGCTCTGATACTTTCCAACCCATTCCTGGCAATCCAACTATACTAGACTCTCTCCCTCTCCAACTATCAATCAGTGCTCATCCACTGTATAGGAACCTAGCACTGGTTATCAATTAGTACTGGTCTCCTATATCCAAATGCTAATGACTATCTATGAGTGTTGGGTTCTTGCATACAAAATCCTGGTTCCCTATGACCCTTCCTCCTCCTAACCATTCATCTCTGATTGGCTCTTGTGCCCTTCCCATCTCCTTAACACATATGAGTGTTAGTCTATGGCACTTAAATTGCCCCTTCCCCACCTTACCCCACCCCACCATCACCAGTGGTGAGTTCCTGCCCTTCGCTTACTCCCTCTCTGCCACACCACAGATTTGATTGGACTCTTGTGCACAAATTCCCTGACTGTGGCACTTCTTGTATGGTCACCCATCCTGTGCCAAGCATTGGAACAGCCTGGGTGGCTCATTTTCCAGTTAAAATATATCAATATGTCAATAGCACTGGAAACCTGGGATGTAATGTTTGTGTAGTGCATTCTTTTCAATGTACAGGGTCTCCAGGTCTGAGATATCGGGGGGAAAATTCATGCAAATTAGGAACAAGAATTCTTGATGAGTCATCCAAAGTCTGTATCAGTGTTTACAATAGTTTCTCGGCAAGAGATATTGGAGTGACTTTTTTTAACTGCAAACCTTTTCAGTCTGTTGGAAGAAAGTAACACTGTTGGAGAGGTAACATTTGCAGCTTTTAAGGAGCGGCTTGAAGATTATATAAGAGGGATAGGAAATAAAATATGTTTGGGCAGGGTAAGAAGATCATTTTAGAGGGGGAAGAAGCTGGTGTGTATTTAAATATATCATAGACACTTTCTACGAGGGTCAGACTGCAAGACTTGAAAAACCCTAGCAAAAATAAATGCTGCTTACCTCTAATATGTTGTAACAGCAAAGGTTGGGTTAACCAATACTTTGCACAGACTTTGGATGGTTTAATGAGGACAAAATTATTCTTATTACTATTCTGCATGCGTGCTTAATAAGCCTACTGTTCAATACAGGCTTAATTGATTAATGCAGGCATGTTGCTCTGACAGAATACAACCATCAGTGGAATATTAACAGGAACCATGACTGTCCAGGCACCTGTTCCCTGTACACCTAAACCCAACTGATGTTCAGTTAACACCAGCCAGAATATTCTCTCCAGTATTGCATACATTTGCATAATTGCTATAAAGTTGTGGTAGAACAGGTGTAAAAAAAAGCTTGGAATACAAATCATTGCTAGTGCCTTGCCTGCAGATTAAAAAGTGGAAGAACAATTTTGAACAGATGAATTGCTCTGTTTTACTTTCCAAGCATTTCTAAAACAAATGTTCTAATTCCCTGGCATTTGGAAACAATTTAGTGCCAAATTGTTACTTAATAGGATCTTTGACTTGTTAAACACTTTAAAAAAATCATGATAATCCCTACAATGATTATTGCAACAGATGAGAAAAGTGTCTTGAAATATGTTTGACATTAATGCTACTTCATAACTATCATCAGGAAAGAACACTTATTAGCCTGTCAGTTTACTGCTTTTAGAGATTTGATAACACTAATACAGTCAGCTCACTATTACATACCTGACTCTTTCATTACTCTCCACTTATTGAAACAGAAAGTATTTAAACTTAATCCATACATTCAACTAAGAAGTGGAACACATTTCTCATCATTACCTATTGACCATAGATAGAAAACATGATTGTTATTGAATTGGGATATCTAGGCTGGCAGATCAAAGAGCTCGTCAAGACAGATCCTGATTTTAAAGATGGCATATAGATATAGTCAGGGACAGTCAATGTGGTTTTGTACGTGGAAGGTCAGGTCTCATGAATCTGATTGATTTTTTTTAAGACATGGCCAAAAAGGTCGATGGGGGCAGAACTGTAGATATGGTCTTCAGTAAAGCATTCACTTTTTGTTTTAGTCGGCTGCTCTGGAAGGTTAGTTTACATGGGATCCATGAAGAGATAACTAAATAGATAGAAAAGTGGCTTCATGGAAGGAAGTAGAGGGTGAAGGTGGAAGGTTGTTTCTCGGACTGGGGGCCTGTGACTAGTGGTGTGCCTCAGGGTTTGGTTCTGGGCCCATTACTGTTTGTCATCTATGTCAATGATTTGGATGAGAACATACATGGCAAGATTAGCATGTTTGCAGATGATATAAAAATAAGTGGTATTTCAGATCGTGAAGATAGTTGTCAAAAATTGTAGCATGATTTTGATAGGTTTGCCAGATGGGCTGGGGAATGAATGGTTGATGGGATTTAATACAGAGAAATGTGAGGTGTTGCATTTTGGAAAGTCTAACATGGGCAACACCGACATAGTGAGCGGTAGGTCTCTGGGGAATGTTGTAGAGCAGAGGGATCTAGGAGTGCAGGTAAAATGTGTAGGAAGGAACTGCAGATGCTGGTTAAACTGAAGATAGACACAAAAAGCTGGAGTAACTCAGCAAGACAGGCAGCATCTCTGGAGAGAAGGATTGGGTGATGTTTCAGGTCAGAACCCTTGTTCAGTGAAGAAGGGACTCGACCCGAATCATCACCCATTCCTTCTCCCTAGAGATGCTGCCTGTCCCGCTGAGTTACTCCAGGTTTTTGTGTATGTCTTGGGTAATGCAGGGCCTTGAAGGTGACATCACAGGTAGATAGGGTGGTCTAAAAGGCTTTTGGCCCATTGGCCTTCATCATTCTGAGTTTTGAATATAGAAGTTGGGAGGTCATGTTGCAGTTTTATAAGATGTTGGTGAGGCTGCATTTAGAGTATTATGCTCAGTTCTGGGCACCATGTTATAGGAAAGTTGTTGTCAAGCTGGAAAGTGTACAGAGAAGATTTACAAGGATGTTGCCAAGTGTCTGAGCTCTTGGGAGAGGTTGAGCAGGCTGGGAACATATTCCTTGAAATGCAGAAGGATGAGATGTGATCTCATGGAGGTGTATAAAATCATGGGAGGAATAGATTGGGTAGTCACACAGAGTTTCTTGCCCAGACTAGGGGAATCCAGAGGTTTAAGGTAAAGGGAGAAAGATTTAATAGGAATCTGATGGGTAATGCCCCTGTCCCACTTAGGAAATCTGAACGGAAACCTCTGGAGACTTTGCACCGCACCCAAGGTTTCCGTGCGGTTCCCGTAGGTTCCCGGTGGTTCCTGGAGGTTTTTGTCAGTCTCCCTAATGGTCGAAAGTGTTTTCCGTTTTAAAAATCAGTAATTTTTTAGTCGAAACCGGTTGCGATGCTAGTTGAAGGTGATTGCTGAAGGATAAAAACCTCCGGGCACTGCACGGAAACCTTGGGTGGGGCGCAAAGTCTCCAGAGGTTTCCGTTCAGGTTTCCTAAGAGGGACAGGGGCATAGCTTTTTCACACAAGGATGATGGGTGCATGGAAGGAGCTGCCAAATGATGCAGGAACTATCGCAACGTTTAAGAAACAATTGTACAGGTACATGGATATGACAGGATTAGAGGGTTATGGACCAAATGCATGTTGGTCGGTATGGGCATGTTGGGCCGAAGAGCCTGTTTCCATGCTTTATGACTCTATGACTTTCTGGTACATGTAAATTTTGAAATACATTGTACATTCAGGAATAGCTTTATAACATTGATGACGTTTACTGGAATCAATTCCAATTCTTGTCTGATATCTGATCAATGGGCAAAAGTGACAGTTGCAAACAGTAGGCTGGCCATAATATTGGGCTTACTTGACTTTCATGTGGAGCATCCCTGTCATTCCAGGCCAACACGTAAACATACCTACCTCAGAACACGATTCCCCCAGATTTGGGCCAAATGGAAATTCATCACTTTTCCCACTCTGAAATGATCAGACTGGATCATCAGATCAGATTTCAATGATGGCTTTGTTTAATGCCACATTGATAATACCAATAATGATGCTATCAGCCCCATACATGCCAGTATCAAAAGTGCTCAAGTTTCAACAGGTTGTCCAGCTGAGAAGCAGGAAAGCCAAAGACATTCAACAACATTCAGCCCGAGAAACTGCTTTAACTGACTGTTCTCTGATAGTGGTGGTTGAGTGGTGCTGTAATTCCCAAGGTGTGGCCACCAGTTTAGAGCTGGTTTTATTTTGGATCATTGGCACTCCCAATGGATACGGAATCAGGGAACAGAACAGATTAGCACCCCACTGGAAATTCTGGGCCAATATGAGAAGAGATTGATTCAAATCCCCAGATTCAATAATTAATTTTGGGGAAGTAGTCAATGAATGGTGATTGCAATTGTTAGTTTTACTTTTATAATAAATACATGGCTGGAAATGCAAGAAGGAACAAGTATGGCAGGCTCGATTATTTAAAACTGGAGTAAATTGGAAAACCAATTGTTCGTCACCTTAACCAAACATATTGAAGAATTCTTAACATGCAATGCAGTCTGAATCAATAGCGTAAGTCAGCCTGGATTAATTCTTTATCAAATCAGGCAATCAACATTAATAGAAAATAAACATTGGATTAAGAGAAAGGGAGAAAAAAAGACAGAAAGGAAATGTTTAACTTCCCTCTGTAAATTAAAATATCTAATCTGTTCTGTAGTCATGCCTACTATGTTCTGTTGTGCTGAAGCAAAGCAAGAATTTCATTGTCCTATCAGGGACACATAACAATAAACTCTCTTGAATCTTGAATCTTGAAATAAAATCTCCAATAACAATTTAAACCTGTGGGAATGACAAACCACATTTATCATAGTTCATTTTCAATGGCAGATAAATGTATTACCTCTGCACTGTAAGAAAGTTCCTTAAAAAAAATAATAATCTATGGTGAATTTTCTCTGTGTCTACATTGCAGGTAAAGGAACTTCACATTGCAGTGTATTTGAATGGGAAGCTAGACAACGAGATGCCTTTGTGTGAAACTGATGGTGGAGTAATGTACCTCCAAGAACAATTTTTCAGTTTCTGCACGCATGGGTTCATTTGAAGATGCTGCACCAAATACATTTAAATAAAGGCAAGGACCATTAGCCTCACTGTTATTTTGACAGCAATTTTTGAGCCACTTTCTATCAGGGTTATATGTAATATTACTTGTGTAGTTTTGCTGCACTCCTCTGCTTAAAAAAAGTCTGCTCAAAGTAAAAAGACATGGTTCATTTAGCTTCATTAAAAAACAGACCTTCCTCCTTGCTCACAACCTTGCCAAAATGTGACAAGAGATTTATGTGTTTGGAGTCCTGTGTCTACAGAGGACCAGCACATTAGAGCCGTCTTGTCAAAATCTGATGGTGCTTTGGGACTGCGTGCACAAGTGGAAGCGAGCGTTGAAGCAAGTTTTGCCATTCAAACAGCTATCCTGACTTTTACGTATAGTCAAGGGCTTTTGAATCTCCAATAGAATGTGTATTCAGGTGACAAGGAAGGGAAACACATCATTACCCTAGAAACAGATATTTGCAACCCTGGCCAATAAAATTTGCACACTTAGCAAAGTCTCTTTCCTGTAAGTTAATGAATCCTCCAGTTCTGGTATCGCCAAAACCATTTTGCAACATGATAGATTAGTCATAATTTATTTCATACTGGTTTAATTTTGAAGATACCTTTAATATTTATGTTGGAAAATGTTCACCGTGCCATTACGAAGCAATACAAAACCCCTGTTGTTATAAAATCTCTGTTCAAGAACGCCTATTTGGAAACAGCCCTTCTTGAAATCATTAGTCCTTTTAACAAGGTTCTGTTGTTAGATTGTCTAAAAAAGTATTACAAATTCATATTTTCACTTCTTGATTTGTCTTCCAATTAATATGAATTAAAACAATTAAAATAAAATAATCAATTAAAATAATCAGTAAATAATTTGAAACATAGAAACATAGAAACATAGAAATTAGGTGCAGGAGTAGGCCATTCAGCCCTTCGAGCCTGCACCGCCATTCAATATGATCATGGCTGATCATCCAACTCAGTATCCCGTACCTGCCTTCTCTCCATACCCTCTGATCCCCTTAGCCACAAGGGCCACATCCAACTCACTCTTAAATATAGCCAATGAACTGGCCTCAACTACCCTCTGTGGCAGAGAGTTCCAGAGACTCACCACTCTCTGTGTGAAGAAAGTCTTTCTCATCTCGGTCTTAAAGGATTTCCCCCTTATCCTTAAGCTGTGACCCCTTGTCCTGGACTTCCCCAACATCGGGAACAATCTTCCTGCATCTAGCCTGTCCAACTCCTTAAGAATTTTGTAAGTTTCTATAAGATCCCCTCTCAATCTCCTAAATTCCAGAGAGTATAAACCGAGTCTATCCAGTCTTTCTTCATAAGACAGTCCTGACATCCCAGGAATCAGTCTGGTGAACCTTCTCTGCACTCCCTCTATGGCAATAATGTCCTTCCTCAGATTTGGAGACCAAAACTGTACGCAATACTCCAGGTATTGGGAGTTATAAGAATTATATTGAAGATTTATCCAGCTCTTGTTTCTTTAAAATAGGATTCTGTTCAATTGAAATATTTTTTAAAGCAAACTGAATTAATTTTATCTTTTACATATTCAATCTCACAAATTATGGTGAAGAATTATATTTCCATGGTTATATTTCTATTTTTTGATATTCCCCAGATGCATACATTCATTGGCATTAGCAGAAGTTTTTTATAATCAGCATTAGCAGAAGAATTTATAATCCTAAAGTTCATAAAGATAAAAGCAAATTGTTGGGAATGCTAATATTCAGAAGGGTGTGTGATAATCAATGTGTCATTACTCACTTGCAGATTATCATTGAGGATATACTTGTGACCATGACGAGAAATCTGAGGGGTTTATAATCTAATTGCCAACCCTACATACTACAAATTATTAAACACAGGGTATCAATTAAACATTCATCACAATCTATGGTTGAATGCCCTACGGCAATATATTATATCTTTCAGAACAGATGTGACGTATCATTATTAACATCATTGGTGTATATGATTTAATACTTAGGTCTTCTTCTGAAGGTAAGGGCTTACTCTGTTCATAACCCAACCTCTTTGTTAAACCCAATGACTACAATTCAGCCACTTTGCAGTTAGAAAATAATTGATAAAGATTACTACCACACACTGAGGTCTATACAATACCAATACTTGGTTTCAGGATGTTTCCAACATACAAGTTTCCTGGTGACACCTTAGATCTCGATCTAATGGCTGGTTTAAATATCAACAGAAAACATTTATGTTTTCCATTCATGTAGTAATTACAGTATGGTTTATGACATAGACCATGCAATTGTCTATTCCATTATAAACTTCTGCAAAGAAAATTCCAAACTAAGTTGCCCACACATTAACAATAACAATTCAGACATGGCCAGTTTACTTCTGATCTACAAGTCCATGCTATCTATTCTCATGAATCATGACTTTGTCGTGATTGTATTTGGAAATAATATACACAGACCCAACTTAAAAATGATTGAAAGATGCTGAAGATAGAAAAATATTTTGCATCATTCTCCGAGGAAGTGGTTCACATTACTTAACAAAGATAGTTCCAATACAGAATTATACTATCTCCTGAAATAACAAGGAAAACAAACATGTTCAATCAGATTGGTTTGAGCTCCAAAGCAAGATACAAATATCCATTGTAAAGGAAGAATAGTGACTTATGAAGAGGTAGTTTTGATGGAATAAAGAAACCAGCAGCTCTTTCATTTAACACCATTATGCTACTCAAATATTAAAATAATAATAAATTAAACATTGGTGAAATATTGTTTGAAGCATTATTCATGAAACTGTTGTTTCTGAAATAGCACTGAATGTAGGCAATATGTAGGTGAGACCAAGCGCAGGCTCGGCAATCGATTTGCTGAACACCTCTGTTCAGTCCGCCTAAACCTACCTGATCTCCCAGTTGCTAAACACATTAATTCCCCCTCCCATTGCCACACTGACCTTTCACAAATTGGAGGAACACCTCATATTTCGCTTGGGTAGCTTACACTCCCGTGGTATGAATATTAACCTCTAACTTCAAGTAACCTTTGCTTTCCCTCTCTCTCCATCCCTGCCGCCTTCCCAGTTCTCCGCCCAGCCTGACTGTCCTTGATTACATTTTTTCTCTGTTTGGTTAGTTGTTACCTTTTCTTAGCTAGCAATGATATACATTTTCCTTGATCTGCATCCCCTTTGTCTCGTTTTCACACTTGACACTTCCTTATAGAAACATAAAAAACAAAATTGAAATATAGATGCGGAAGTAGGCCATTCAGCCCTTCGAGCCAGCACGGCCATTCAATATGATCATGGCTTATCATCTAAAATCAGTACCCCATTCATGCTTTTTCCTATATCCCTTGATTCCTTTAGCCCTAAGAGCTAAATCTAATTATCTCTTGAAAACATCCAATGAATTAGCCTGCACTGCCTTCTGTGGCTTCTGTGACAGCTATATCTCTTTATCTCCCTCTCCCCTGACAGTCTGAAAAAGGGTCTTGTCCCAAAACGTCTATCCAGCGATGCAGCCTTCCTGTTGAGTTACCCGTCATTTTGTGTCTTTCTTCAATTTAAACCAGCATCTGCAGTTCCTTCCTACACACCCTTAATCAACCCTTGTCCATCCAAATGCATGTATATCATCCTTCAGAATTCTCTCCAGTAACTTTCCTACTACCAATGTTAAGCTTACTGGTCTATAGTTTCCAGGCTTTTCTTTACACCTTTTCTTAAATAGAGACACTACATTAGTCACCCTCCAGTCTTATGGCACCTAACCCATCTAACAATAGTTCACATACCTCAGCCAGCAATTTCATCTCTAGCTTCTCATAGTGTCCTCTGATACATCTGATTCAACTCAAATTTATCTACCTTCATACAATTTAAGTCATTCAGCAACTCCTTAACTGTAATACAACTGTCCTTAAGACATCTCCATTAACTGTCCCAAGGTATGTAGTCTTCATGTATTTCTTTGTGATAAACACAAACGAGAATTATTTATTAAGCACATTGCTTTTTTGTCTTTTTTCTTCTCCCATCTCTGGGTTTTGTCAACTCATTTGCCAATCAAAACTCCTCACCTGTATCCACCTATCACTTGCCAAGTTTTGTCTCAACACCACCTCTATGTCAACTTTCTCCCACCTACTACAATCAGCCAGAAGAAGGGCCTCGACCCAAAACATCACCTATTCAATTTCTCCAGAGATGTTGTCTGTCCTGCAGAGTTACCCCTACACTTTGTGTCATCGTTTGCAAGCTCCTGGCAAATACCATCAAAGTTGCTCTTACCCCAATTTAGAAAATTAACTTATAGACCAGCCCATTCTTATCCATAACTATTCTAAAGGTAAAGAGCTGGTCACTGGACCAACATAGCTCACCCATCTGACAGTAGTCATCATCCCAATTATCTGAGAAGATCCATGCCCTGTGTTCATCCATTTGATCTGTTAGGCCTCTAGCATTGAAATAAATGCAATTTAACTCAAGTCTTACCTCGCTCCCTGTGATGTTCTTGCCAATCCTCTCTGCCGGACTTGCTGTGATTGACTTTTGTGCCGACGTCCAGACTCCCACCTGCTTCACTACTACATTTGATCCCATCCACCTGCCAATTTAGTTTAAATACTCTTAAATAGCACTGGCAAGCCTGCGTGCCAGAGTATTGGTCCCCCTCCAGTTCAGATGCAACCAATCCCTCTTGTACAGCATGTACACTGCCCCACAAGAGATCCCAGTTGTACAAATAATCTAAATCCATTTCTCCTGCACCAACTTCTCAGCCATGCGTCCACCTGTGCTATCTTCATATTCCTACCCTCAATAACACATGACACGAGGAGCAATCCGGAGATCAGTATCCTTGAGGTCCTGCCTTGTCGTCGTTTCCACCTCGGTGTATTCATACTGCAAGACTATCTGGGAGCTTATTATAGAAAACAAAATTGAAATTGTATTCAATTTCCAAGTATCAGGAGTCACTACCAGAAAAAAAGGTAGAATTTTGGCAGAAGTATTGAAATAAAGAGGACAGATTGTACATTTTACACATCTTAATTGCTTGTCACATGAAAGGAAAGGATTTTAAATAATTCCACTCAAAGATATAGTTAATCAAAGCAATAAAGATAGGTGATTTTCTTTCCTTACAATTTGCTTTCTATGCATTGTTCCTAAAGAGAAGCCAGGGAATTGTAGAACTGTTACCTTAATGTCCATCATCAGAAAGTTGCTCGAGTTTATAATTAAAAAGAAATAGCTGAACTGTTAACTATTTTCAACTGATCAGAGACTGCCAGATTTGTAAAGATATATCATGCATAGATTTATTGATCAGGGAGCTGGCACAATGGACGAGGGAATATCTGTGGATTATCAGTAATGATGGGGTATTATTGACTTTAACACAACTTTGAGCATTTTAACCTTTTACTTCAGATTTCCAGCATTGATAACATTTTGCATTTGCTTCAGTGCAAATGGATCTTATTTAGAAAAATCATCAGAAAGTATTTGATTTGATTTAGAATGGAGTGGAGAAGAAATTTATTTAGCTAGAGTGTGGTGAAACTGTAGAATTCATTGCCTCAGATGGCTGTGCAGTCCATTATTGGGTATTTTTAAAGCAGAGATTGATGTTATTGATTAGTAAGGGCATCAAAGTTTACAGGGAGAAGGCAGGAGAATGGTGTCAAGGGGGTAAAATAATCAGCCATGATCGAATGGCGAAGCCGATTTGATGGTCCAAATGGTCTAATTCTACTCCAATGTTTTATGATTTTATAAACTAAAATTATTCTGGAAACCATGGATTATGAAGATTAAACTGCCCTGAGGATTTGTGAAAGATAACAAGATAGTGAAGAGATGGGAGTAGAAATTGTATCAGACTTCATCATCTGTTCCTATGATTACAGCTGCGCTGTCTGTTGAGAATTCCACCTATGAGAATGCAGCATGACAAAAGTAACTGAACTATTGCACTTTTAACGTCATCTTTCACAAAAAAATTATTGAGAAGTAAATTAAGAACTTCTGTGAGATTTTAACCTATATGTAGACGGGTTGGGAATTAAATTTACAGGCTATACTTACATTGATTGAATTGTGGACAGGAAGAAGGGATATATGTCAGCGACAGAAATGGGCAGGGAATAGTAAGATTAAACATGGACTTACCAGTTTGAAGTTTGATCTTTATTTTATGAGGAATTACGATGAGGGATTATGTGAAGAAGCACCGCCTGGCGCATGCGCATCATACTTCAAAGCAGCGGCGTGAAAACACAGAAACTATAGTCTAAGTGGTGCAGTAAGTCTCAGAAGAATAGAACTACCAGATGATCTTTGCGATTATGAGGGCCGGGAGCGGAGGGCACGTAATCCCTCATTGTAATTCCTCATAAAATAAAGATCAAACTTCAAACTGGTAAGTTCGCGTTTAATCTTACTATTTTACTTCGGAGCCACATGAGTGACTACGTGAATATTTCAAAGCTCTGTGATTTCATGCCGTAGATCCATTCCACACGATACACTGCTTCAGTTGACACAGTTGTGAATATATAATGTATTGAACATTGCTTCGAATTATCCAATAATCATTTTTTAAATAACAAAACAGTAATAACCCCTCTGTCCCGGGGAAAATTACAAATTAAATTTATAAAGACAAAGCAAATCAAATCAAACGGAACCCAAAACAGCATGCCCAAACCCTGGCACTGTCAGGACAGGTTTATCATAAAATTTAGAAAAGGTTGATTCCTTAGACCATCCTGCGGCCTTGAGGATTCGGTCTAGCGGCACGTCCTGCACCTTCGCTGCGGATGTTGATGCCGCCCTGGTGGAGTGAGATTTAAACACATGAGTGTGTACTCCAACACAATCCAAAACCTGTTTTAACCATCTAGAAATAGTTTGTACTGACACCTTTTTATGAGGTTTTTTGTGGCTGATGAGCATTGCTTTAAAGGGTATGCTTTTAATTACTTTGGTCCCGGCAATTCCTGGCCTGCTTTGTTTGATTAAATCATGCACATAAAATGTAATGTTACCTGCACTAGAATACATGCTATCTAGTCATAACTTTTGCAATGTTTGCACTCGTTGCGCTGATACTAGCGCCATGTGCATAACCACTTTAAGTGTTAACCTCTGAAAAGTCAATGACGTAATTGGAGCCCATTGCCGAAGCAGCGTGAGAACAATACTGACATCCCAGATTTCTGTACATCTAGGCTTAGGCGGGTTTTTGTTAAAGATTCCTCTCATGAATCAGGACACTAACGGATAAGACCCGATAGATTGTTGTTCTGAAAACTGCCCTAAATAGGAGGACAAAGCTCTCCGAGCACTATTAATGGCACTATAACTCAAGTGTTTATCAAAATGCAATGTAGCAAGGAACTCCAATACATCTGGTATGCTTGCAGTATGATAAGATATATCTGACTGTAAGCAAAACATCTCCCATTGAGACACATATTGTTTCTTAGTGCTTTCAAGCTGCAGTTTCACATCCATGAGACAGTCCAAGGCCTTGGAACGGTTGGTCAGAATCTGCAGATTAACAAATTAATACGATCATGCTTTCTCCTGTTACTGGATGCACCAACAAATTACTGCAGTTGGGGACAGTCATGAATGGCTAAATCAGAGCACTGGGTAGGCCAGTCCGGAACCACCAACACATCTGTTTAATGTAAGGGTTGTCATTAAAATTTTCGTGACCCAAGTGCGTTTGCGATACCCTTATTCCTCCCATGTGATTGATATATGCCACAACCTGGAGCTGAACATGTAAATTATTCATTGTTAACAATAAGCTTTTAATCCATAGAAAGCACCCAGCAATTCTAAGTAATTTATACCATGCCTGTGCTGGATTAAATCCTCTTGCACACTCCATCTACCACCACAGCTGGACTCGCTGTCCGTAGCTCCCCATCCCAGAGCACTCACATCTGTTTGTAAAACAACTGAAGGTTGCTGAACCAAAATGTTTTTGGTAGTTTGTACAATATTGATAAACCACCATTGTAATTCAGCTATGGCTCTGGTTGGTAACTGCATAGGTCTATCAAAATGACCTACATGTTCTTAAGTGCTTGTTATCTAGCTCGTTGCAGACTTTGATAGTGCAGAGGTCCAAACTCCACTGCAGGGAAAGCTGCCACCAATGCTTTTCAAGTATCTCCGATACTGATGATGAATTGGTACTGAATAATATGCATCTTTCAGATCTATAGTTGCCATATAACAGCCTTGTGATAACAGCTGTTCAGCAGTATTGAAATTGTCTATTTTAAAATGCCTATACTGTACATAGGAATTTTACTGGGTTAGGTCCAGAATGACCCCATCTTTTTTTCTGTCTGGGGAATATATTGGACACAAATTGTTGAGGATGGTTTATTGTCCTCTCATTTACCCCTTTTTGGGACAAACCGTGATTTCTTCTTTCATCTGCTGAGTTTCTGGTGCAGAAAACCCAATACTCTATTAGGCATATTCTGTACAGGTGGATCAATTCCTGACATAAACTCTATTCGAGATCCTGACACAGTGTCTAGTATAAACTGATCAGATGTTATGCAACACCATTCATCATAAAACAATTGCAACCTACCCCCAACCGGAGATTGTTCCCCAGAAATCTTATCCTGGACAGAATGAATCACCCATACCTCTACAGTTGACCTTGGAGTCAGTGTCCTTCTTCCCATATTGGGGTTGTAGCTCGGATACACAGGTGGGTAATACCCTTGTCCCACTGGCCCCACTCTGCTTGGCCCTGCCCCTGGATCTGACCACCTTCGTGCTGAAAACGACCTGCAAGGTGGCATCCTGGCAGAAGGGACATATGTCTTCATGGGACCGATTGTTTTGGCCTCTTCCTTCCAGGTCCTTGACTTGTTTGAGGAGATCCACCCCAAATAAATAATCTGGGGCTTGGATGTTGGTGGACCTACACAAAGCTGCAAGTCTCGGGTTCAGCGTCGGTTTTATAGCTATTTTTCTTATGCAGTTTACCTCAAAATATGCGTTTCAGATCAGGGCCAGCACATCCTGTTATGGTCCCCCCCAGGACCATTTTTCCAAATGCAGTGATGCTTGCTCCCACCAATTTGAGGACCCGCTGAAACCAGATTTCTTGTCCATGCATCGTTGCACTCATTTGTGCCCATATAGCAGAGTTCACAGTGGGCACTTTGAGCGATGCACAATTAACAGGTGTTTTATATCTGGTGGCCGTTTCTTCCATGATTATATCGTGGAGCTGGTGAGAAGCCATGTAATTAACATTGGCCGCCAGGTTTTCTTCCATGGCCCTCACCAGTCCCTTCCGGAATAGCAAGGTTTCTTGCTACATCCAGGACACCTGGAGAATGGCTCATGTGTTTTGGTGTGTGCCCAAAAGCAGTGACACCAACTTCAGGGTCAGACTCCACCTGCCCTGACTCTCCCGAGTCTTGCTCTAGGGAGGTCTCTTCCAGCCCTAAACAAGGTGCTGGAGAGATTTTACATGGCTCATTAAGTTTGGAGCATTTCTCCATTTGGTTGAGCCATCCCCATACATTTATTAAAAGGGGGGGGGGGAGTCTTCCACATCAGATAAGATGGGCCTGAGAGTATTTTCTTTTGGCCTTCCTCTCTGGTGGAGTGGCCTCAGTGCCCTGAAGCACTGGAACTGATGGAGGCAGTTGAGCTGCCGGTAGAAACAGTAGCTGATATTGGAGCGGCATTAGCGCAGCTGTTATCTCCCGACCCGATCTATAAGCGGTAACCGCGGTCCCCGCTACTATGGCAGTTACATTTGCAACACTCTCCATACCTCTAACTCTCGCTGGCTCCTGAGCCAGGCTTACAGAGTTTCAAATACTCGCAGGGAAGGTTTAATATTGACTTACCTGCGGGTTGCTACTTACCACTGGCGGAGCTGCGCTCTCCAGCCCGTCGGTGTGCCATGCATCGGACGTAATGACGCGCATGCGCCTGGAGGGGCTTCTTCACGTAGTCACTCATGTGACTCCGAAGTAAAATTGGCAGATGGAGTTTAATCTGAGGAAGTGTGAGCTGTTTGAGAGGTTGAATGGACACAGTGATCATGGGTTCCAAGGTGGCAAGGTGGCAACACAAGTCTGAAAGATTTAATGAATGAATTAATTAATTAATTTATTAATGTATGATATTTTATTGTCGCGTGTCACAGTGCTATTCTTTGTTTAAAGGTGTATGGTATACTTGCCTTCATTGATTCGGCATTGAGATAAGAGTCAGGAAGTCTTGTTGGCCTGGGAATTTCATTAAGCCAACATTTGCAGTATTGTATACAGTTCAGGTTGCCCCATAACAGGAAGGATGTTGAGGGTTTGCAGAGAGTGCAGAAATGATTTATCAAAATGCTGCATAGGTTACTGGGTATTAGCTATAAAGGAGAGGTTAGACAAACTTGGATAATTTTCTCTGAAGGGTCAGATGCTGAAGGGAGACCTGATAGAAGAATATAACATTATGGGGGGCATAGATAGGTAGTCAAAAGATTTTTCCAGGAGTGAAAATATCAAAGGCTGGAGCGCACAGTTTTAAAGGGAAAGGAAAATGTTTAAAGGGAATTTGTAGATCAAGTTATTTTACAGAGAGAGTGGTGTGTGCCTGGAACGTTCAGCCAGAGGTAAAGTGTTTAATAAGTGCAGTCAAGTGTTTGGAAAAATGATGTTGGTCTCGCCGCTGTAAAGGAGACCATATTGTTAAATGCAGTGGATGAAGTTTGAAGAAATACATGTGAAACTGTCTCACCTGGAAGAGCTGCTGGAGTTCCCTAGATAGAGATGAGAAAGGTGTAGGGGCAGGTGATGATACATCTCCTGCAGGGACTGTTTGGATGAGAAGGGATAAGTAAACCACAGAGTTGGGAAGGGAAAGGTCTTTGCAGAAAGTGGAAAGGGAGGGGAATAGGAAATCCCCGTTTGAATAGCTAACAATGCATTGGTAACATTATCCCCCTCTTCCCCTGTCGCTTTCCAATATCTCAATATCCCCCATGTGGTAGGTACCTATTTTCCACTATCCCGCCACTAACTACCAACACCCACCCCCCCCTCCCCCCCCTCCCCCCTCCCCCCCTCCCCCCCTCCCCATCCCCCCCCCCCCCCCCCCCCCCCCCCCCCCCCCCCTTCCCCCCCCCCCCACCCCCCCCACCTCCAGTCCCTTCCACCAGAGTCGTAGAGTGATACAGCATGGCAACAGGACCTACAGCCCAACTTGCCCACACCGGCCAACATGTCCCATCTACACTAGTACCACCTGGCCATGTTTGGCCCATATCTTTCCAAACCTGGCCTGTCCATGTAACTATAATAAGTTTGAAGATGGCTCGCAGCCCAAAATGCTACTCACTCATTCCCTCCACATATATTGTCTGAATGCTGAGTTACTCCAGCACTGCGTTTTATTCAAGATATTAGTATTTGCAGTTCTTTGTGTCTTCACTCTAACCATCTCGCCAGCTAAACCGCTTATAATTCTATATTGTTCTATTACATCACTCCTCAGCCTCTAAACCTCTAGGAAAAATAATCCAGGTTTGTCGAACCTTATTTTATAGCTAATACTATCCAGTGCACGCAACATCCTGATGAATCACTTCTGCACTCTCTCCAAAGCCTCCAAAGGAAAGTAGAAGATAGAACAGTATAGCACAGGAACTGGCCACTCAGCCCACAATGTCTATGCCAAACATGATGCTAAGATAAACTAATCTCATCTGCATGCATATAATTGGTATCCTTCCATTCACTACATCGGGGCGGCCAGAACTGTACACAATATTCCAAGTGTGGCCTAACTAACGTTTTATGCATAGAACAAAAGTGTTGGGGTAATTCAGTGGGTCAGGCAGCATCTCTGGAGGACATGGATAGGTGATGTTTTGGGATGTAGCGAGAAGAGCTGAAATAAAAGTACAGTTAAAGTAAATGATGCTTGAGGATCTGCTTAAAAGCATGTTTTATCAACAGTTAACTTCCTTTCAAATGCCTTCAATAATGTCATTATATTGCCTTCTAAAGTCACATAATGCAAATGCAGTTACTTTACAGGATTAATTTGTCTTTATTTTTTCCTTGATCTGTCCTAGAGGAATAGTATTTAAAAAAGTACACAACTTTGACAGCAAGTTGCGCTGGACATTGAATGGTGCCATAGAGATTAATTGGATTGGCAAATGGTTTGTACTTAGATGTTAGGCAAACACAATTGAGAACATAATCAATATTTATCTTTGTTTTGGTTTACTAACTCTCCCATTAAGGGTGGTGAATTTGTGGACTTCATTGCCACAGTCGGCTGTGGATGTCAAACCATTGGGTATTTTTAAAGTGGAGATTGATAGTAAGGACATTAAAGGTTACAGGGACAAGACAGGAGAATGTGTTTGGCAGAGAGAAAATAGATCAGCCATGAGTCAAAGGGCAGAGCAGACTCGATGGGCTGAATGGTCTAATTCTGCTCCTATGACTTATGGTCTTATGAATGAATCTCCAAGAAGAAAGTTATTGAACAGCGGGATATTTAACTGATACCAACTAAATGGCCTTTCAGCAACTTTGAGAATCAAATTATGCTACGTATTTTGAACATATTTTAGTCTAATTAGTTTCTCATTTTTTTCATACTTTCTGCTGATAATGGGCCTGTCCCACTTAGGCGACTGTTTAGGTGACTGCAGGAGACTATGCTGTCGCCACATGGTCGCCACATGTTCGTGGGTGGTTGCCGGGGAGTCCCCTTCGTGTTCGTGAGGAGTTCCCGCATTCTGGGAACTAGTCACGGCCTCATTATGGTCGCCGAGAATTTTTCAACATGTTGAAAAATTAGCGGCGACTAGAATGCAGCTGCCATGGAAAGTAGCGAGAATTCACGTGCCGTAGGTGGGTCGCCAGGAGATCCCAGTGGGTTGCCAGGAGGTTGAAGGTCCTCGTTGGTTGTAGCCGGTGCTGACCGTTGAATTTCATTGGCTCATTGGGAAAAAAAACGTAAGCAGAAGTTTTCAGAACCAAGGATAACCGACCGGTAATGTTAATGTTCCCTGAGCTTCACAGCCGTGTATCTCTGGCCTCTTAAAAGTTGTCTCCACTCCTTCTCCCCCCTTCTCTCCCTTCTCCCTCTCCTCTCTGCCCCCTCTTTTAACGAACTTACCGTACACTGTGTTTTAGCCTTCTTAATTACAGCGCCAACCTTCCTGTTCATCGCGGTGTGTGTCTGTATCACATTGGCTTTGCACCGTGTGAATTTCACTCAGACATGCTTCCCCCACTTGCCCTGTCCCCCGCCTGCATAACGGGCTGGTGAAGGAAGCGATGTGTGTGTGTTCCACTCTGACAATCGCTGTTTCAGTTGCCGGTTTTTCAGGCGATTGCCGACAACTTGACAGTCGCCGGCAGTCACCTGAAAAATCGTGTGTGTGCGACAGGCCCATAACGCTCCCTTATGAAATTTCTTCCCAATAGCACAATGAGCACATAATAAAATGCTGATGCTGATGCTGGAAATCTGAAATCTGTTCTGATGAAAGGTTCTCCGACCTGAAACATGAACTCTGTTTCTCATCTGTTGTTGGTGCATGATATCTGTTAGAATTGCAATAGATTATGCAAGCAAAGGTATGTTAAAGGTGATAAGAGAGAGATGATGAACCAGTCACCAAAACAAAATTGTAAGGAAATATGTATATCCTGCTGTCCAACTGATAGATTAGGTAATAGGAGCTTTGAAAGTCATATTGTAACTTTTTGAAGCTCTGTAAATTTAGAGTGTTATTTTGATCTTAGTGCATCACTGCAAAAGTTTTCACTAAAATTGCAGTATAACACTGACCTTGAGCCTTGATCTAAGTCTGAAAGATGAAACACAATTTTGCTTGGACTCTAGAGCTCCATCCCATGTGGGATTTAACATGGCTTGAGCGGCCGAGCTTACAAATCCTCGCGGGATAATTTGAATCTCCTGATAGATTGCTTCTGCAATATTTTTAGGATACTAGCATCTGCACCCTTAACCAGTTATGGCACTCAATTGTATTTTGCCACCATTCTGTGGTGGACAGGAGTTCCACCCAATACTCATTGCTCGCCAACAGTTTAAAGGTCTGTAATTTGTTTTCATAGTGCCCTGATGGAGAATCGAGAGGCACAACTGCAAAATAGCAAGGATTCTGTACGTCTGAAATAGAAACAGAGACTGATTAACTTTTCTCATTCTTCACAGGTATAACCTGGACAATTTATGCTTTTATTTTTAAAGGGGAGATTGACTAGTTGCATGAAAGAAAAAGGAGTTTAAAGGCTCGAGATTGCAATTTACCACCATGAAAAGACAAGACTCCAATATGAATCCAATATCTGATATGAAACCAGTGGCTCTGAATGCTGAAACCCTGACATGGTGGATGGTTTTAAATGCTCAGGCACATATTATTCCCATCAATGGTCTGTCAAGAAAACTGCAAAATACTTTCTTGTGATGTTTTCATCTCTTTAGCCTGGAGACTTTGCGCTCCCGCCTAAAATGTTGCTTATCAGTTAAAGCCAGCACATGCACATTAATTGCAGCACGGAGCAATGTCTTGGCTTGAGAATTCAGTGATGAACCAGGAATTATAAATCAGAATCTGCAAAGCTGGAGTTGATTCTGTAGCTACCTGTCCCACACCAATAGCAAGTGTATAAATGCAGCCTCCAAATCACTGCAGACATTTGAAGCCTAACAGCCACAATCTGTACACGCTCCCTAGAGAACCACCAGTCCTGCCAAACCAGCACTTGTTAGCTAATGAGATATTTTAGTCCCAGCCAAGTATAACTGCTTGCTCTATTGAAATATGTTTCAGTCCTTCCACATATTTCTTGAGGAATTTCCACTCTTGAAAGTATACAGGGAGGAAAAAAAGTATTGGAAACCTGCCAGTAAAATGCAAAGGGAAGCACAGAGCTTCAGGAGGTCTGCTGGCAATGATTTGTGAATACTGGATAAGTTCCATAAAATAACCTTCCTTTGTCACATATAAGACCATGTTTTATACAGTTTTTAAAATGATTTGCCACCTACATAATGAAATATATAACCAAAGTTTTAACTATTGGTCTAACCATATCATAATCATGACACAAGCAATGTCAAATTAGGTAAATGTATACTTATATATTATTTTAAAACTTGAAATTTAAAAAAAAGTTATATAATTGATGAGTGGACTACGGAGAAGCGAATTTTGATGCCAATTGGTATTCGGTTGGAAATAGAACATATTTTCTAGTTTCTATATTAGTAAATGTAACTTTTCACTTTAATAATTAAAATTCCCCCTCATTGCACCAGCCATATCCTGTACAGGTCTCAAATCCTCTATTCATCTCAACGACCAACCATTCATTTTATTAGAAGGAAATGGTCTCTGGGTTGGCATGTAGACAATGATGGCACCAAATGCAATATAATATGTGGAAAGTGAAAGGTGAGAGTTGTCCAGTTGTTGACGTCAAGGATCAGGTAAATGTTAAGTACACCAATAGTTCTGTGACTGATCATGCAAAGTTTAAATGAAACGACTAATAATGATGAGGCAGTCCAAAAGCAACAGCAACAACAATTTATATTTATATCGCACTTTTCATATTGTAAAACAACCCATGGGTTGCATGGTCACATTTTCAAGTTCAAGTTCAAGTTCACATTTATTTTCACTTCACCAATTAAGGTACAGTGAAATTTGAGTTACCATACAGCCATACTAATTGAAAAGCACACAATACACACATTAAAAAAAAAAAAATAACATAAACGTCCACCACAGTGGAATCAACATTCCTCACTGTGATGGAAGGCAATAAAGTTCAGTTATCCTCCTCCTTTGTTCACCCGTGGTCGGGACCTTTGAACCTTCCGCAGTTCAGGCCCTCTCGACGGGATGATCAAAACTCCGACATCGGGACAGATCGGAACACTCCACGGCATGAAGTTCCAGAGTCGGCCGCTTCTGAAATCTTCTGGAATTCTTTGAGGATGTAACTAGGAATGGACAAGGGTGAGCCAGTGGATGTTGTGTACCTGGACTTTCACAAAGCATTTGATAAGGTCCCACATAGGAGATTAGTGGGCAGAATTATTGGGGGTAGGGTACTGATATGGATAGTAAATTGGTTGGCAGACAGGAAACAAATACTAGGGATAAACGGGTCCCTTTCAGAATGGCAGGCAGTGACTAGTGAGGGACCGCCAGGCTCGGTGCTGGAACTGCAGCTACTTACAATATATATTAATTATTTAGATGAAGGGATTAAAAGTAACATTAGCAAATTTGCAGATGACACAAAGCTGGATGGCAGGGTGAATTGTGAGGAGCATGCTGAGGATGCAGATTGATTTGGACAGGTTGGGTGTGTGGGCGGATGCATGGCAGATGCAGGTTAATGTGGATAAATGTGAGGTTATCCACTTTGGTGGCAAAAACAGAAAAATCTGCACCTATTGTCTGTTGTCTATTCTTACTGGAGACCGCGGCTTCACTGTGTTAAAAGTGTACAAGCCCAGCAGTCGGAGTACTTCTTCTGGCGATCCTCGGTAAGGGATCACAGCTCCGCGATGTTAAAGTCCGTGTCGCGCCTGTGCTTGAAGAGTCAAGACAGTCTCCAGGAAAGGCCGCACCACTCCAGTCATTAGGCTGCCAGAGAGGGCACGTGTGGCGGAGATGAGACACTGAGAAAGTCGCATCTCCGTCGAGGTGAGTGACCGAAAAAAATTCATAACATTTGGCAAGAGGTCTGACAAAAAAATATAAGAAAATGTAAGCAAATATTAGAATCATAAACTGATCTTCACTGCACTATTGTTTGGGATCCATATGTGCATATCGGCAAAGACTGTTTTGGTAATGTGCACATTATTCAGCTTTGTTGATGACTGAATGGAAAGAAAGTGTGTGATGCAGATTTACTGCAGTTGAAATGTGGACGCCTTGGGAACATTGGAAATGCACGAGAAAGCCCTGCCAGTGAAGTACATTTGACGACCATAGAGAGCTTTCTGCCAAACATATCTTTTGGGTCAACTCTCTGAACCTGGAACAGAGTAAAAGAGGGCACAGCACTGGAAGATGGAGGCAAAAGTAAGAAAGTTCTTAATAGAAAAGCCAATCTTCATTTTGTTTCACTTCAGGGTGGCACAGTAGGACAACTGGTAGATCTGCTGCTTCGCAGTGCTGGAGACGTGAGTTAGATCTGTGTGGAGTTTGCATGTTCTCAATGTGACTGCATGGGTTTTCTCTGGGTGTTCCAGTTACCTCCCACATCCCAAAGATGTGCATTTTTGTAGATTAATTGGCCAGTGTAAACCCCCAACCCTCGAGTGTGTAGGGAGTGGATGAGTAAGTGGGATAAGATAGAACTAGCGTGAACAGGTGATTGATAGTCGGCATGGACTCAGTGGGCCAAAGGGCAGGTTTTCACATTGTATCTCTAAGCCAAAAGCGGTAAATCTATGACATGAACCTGACTGTAGGAGCCATTTATGTTTAGGCTAGCTACTGTTGGCATATTATATTATTTTGTCTAGATATATCTTGCAGTATTATTTTGGACACTTGGGGGCGGTCATTAGATGCACAGAGGGGCAGATACATATGGGCACTGTGGACAGGGAGCGATCAGACCAGGCACAGGGGTGGAGTGTATACAGTTCTCATCAGACCAGGAGAACAGGCTTTACAACTTTTATGCAGAATAAGGAGAACCTGGTACGTTCATCTCTTTGTCTTGACCACTACTTCAATAAAGAACCAATTGAACAGGAATTAACGGCTGGAAAATCTGTTCTATATGGTCTGCATATGATCACTCCTACTTACCTGTATAGTAATGATAACGAAAAGTTGGACACTGGAAGAATTGGAAATTTGCCATTACACTGAATAAAGGGCCTGTCCAACTTGGGCGACCTAACCCGACTGAGTCCAGAAGAGTGTCAAGATGGAAGCTCAAGTTGACGCCTGCCTGCGGCGACTTTTGCGGAGCTCCGGAACATAAAAGGCTCATCTACAACTCTCAACAACTTACCTGCATCAGGGAAACGGCAGTAATCTGTGCCGTTTCAGACAGGCTGCTTGGGCAGCTGAAAGGCTGGCAATTTCGCGATCTCCCGCAGCTGCGGGAGACCCAGACTTTAAATTTTCCCACGCTTGCTGTGAAACTCCCGACCCGACTGAGGAACCCAGTTACGCACCTCCAGAGCCGGTGGGCTGGATATCCCAGAAAAAATGAAGCTCGGAGCTGCTGACTCTGAGGGAACCCTCGTTCATTACAGAGCTGGAGCTGCCGTCTGTGAGGGAATTCCCGTTCCAGCGCAAGTCCGCAGAAACAGCAGGTACAGTCAACCCGGTACCTGGAAACAAAGGGGTAGCCTCCATTGTGGCCGGTGGGCAGGACTTCAGGTCAGACTGAAACGCAGGGGACTTCAACCCCCTCTCCCGACTATCCTGCTGGCCAATGTACAGTCCCTTGAAAACAAAGTGGAGGACTTAAGGGCAAGGCTGCTCTATCCAAGGGAGCTAAGGGAATTCTCTGTGTTCTGTTTCACAGAGACATGGCTCACCCCCAGCTCCCCAGACTCAGCGTTCCAGCCTGAAGGGTTCTCCATCCACCACATGGACCGTACACTGGCATCGGGGAAAGGGAGAGGAGGGGATGTCTGCCTCATGGTCAACTCTGCGTGGTGCTCAGACGTGGCAGTCCTGTCCAACTCCTGCTCTCCACATCTCGAACATCTGGCGGTGAAGTGCCGTCCCTTCTACCTTCCGAGGGAATTCATCTACATCCCACCCCAGGCAGATGTCCGTCTGGCACTGGATGAGCTGCACGCTGTGGTCAACAAACACCAGACGTCTTACCCCGAGGCATTTACCACCATTGCTTGGGACTTCAATAAGGCAAACCTAAAGAATTTTCTCCCCAGCTTCCACCAACATGTCTCCTGCTGCACCAGAGGACCAAACACCCTCGACCACTGCTACACCACCATCAAGAATGCCTACCGCTCTATCCCTCGCCCTCACTTCGGTAAATCCGACCATACCGTGGTGCTGCTTCTTCCTGCCTACAGGCAGCAATTAAAGAGCGCACCCCCAGAGATGAGGTCAGTACAGAGCTGGTCGGGGGGGGGGGGGGGGGGGGGGCAGAGGAACAACTACAGGACTGTTTGGAGTCTGTAGACTAGGCAATGTTCAAGGACTCGGCAACGGACTTGAATGAATACGCCACAGTCGTTACAGACTTCATTAAGAAATGTGTGGAGGACTGTATCCCTACAAAAACCTTCCGAGCGTTTCCCAATCAGAAATCTTGGATGAACTGTGAGATCCGCACTCTTCTGAAGACCAGACACCGGGCATTCATGTCTGATGATACAGTGGACTACACGAAGTCCAGATACGGCCTTGGTAAGGCCATCAAAAAGGCCAAAAGGGAGTTCTGCTCCAAACTGGAGGATGAGACAGATGTTCGGCAGCTGTGGCGGGGACTGAATGCAATCACCTCCTACAAGGCGAAACCAGGAGGCAGCTCGGATGTCGGCGATACATCACTCCCTGATGAGCTCAATGCGTTCTATGCACGCTTTGATAGGGAGAACACCGATGTGCCTTCCCAAGCCCCCATTCATAGTGATGTTATTTCAGTCTCAGTCACAGAGGCTGACGTCAGGAAATCCTTCAGAGGGGTGAACCCTCGAAAAGCATCTGGACCTGATGGCATACCCGGTCGTGTTCTAAAAACCTGTGTGGACCAACTGGCTGGAGGTTTAACGGACATTTTCAACCTGTCACTTCTGAGGTCTGAGGTTCCCACCTGCCTCAAAAGGGCATCAATAATACCGGTGCCATGGAAGAGCAAGGTGACATGCCTCAATGACTATCGACCAGTGGCACTAACGCCAGTGGTGATGAAACGCTTTGAGAGGTTGATCATGGCGAAAATCAACTCTTACCTCGACAAAAACCTGGACCCACTGCAGTTCGCTTACCGCCACAACAGATCAACAGTGGACGCGATCTCGCTGGCCCTCCACTCCGCTCTGGACCACTTGGACAACAAAAGCTCATATGTCAGGCTGTTATTCATTGACTACAGCTCAGCGTTTAACACAATCATCCCCTCCAAGCTGGTTACCAAACTCGCAGAACTGGGTCTCTGCGCATCCCTCTGCAATTGGATCCTCGACTTCCTCATTCACAGACCACAGTCTGTTCGTATTGGTGGAAATGTGTCAGACTCGATAACAATCAGCACGGGAGCACCTCAAGGTTGCGTGCTCAGCCCCCTGCTGTACTCACTCTATACTCATGACTGCGTAGCTGGTCATAGTGCGAACTCCATCATCAAGTTCGCTGATGACAACACTGTTGTGGGACTTATCACTGATGGGGATGAGTCAAAGTATAGAAGAGAGATCAAGCGACTCTCCATATGGTGCCAGCATAACAACCTGGCCCTCAACACCAGCAAAACCAAGGAACTGATTGTGGACTTTGGAAGGAGTAGGATGGGGACCCACAGTCCTGTTTATATCAATGGGTCGATGGTTGAAAAGGTCAAGAGCTTCAAATTCCTGGGCGTGCACATCTGTGAAGATCTTTCCTGGTCCGAGAACACAGATGCAATTATTAAGAAAGTGCCTCTACTTCCTGAGAAGATTACGGAGAGTTGGTCTGTCAAGGAGGACTCTCTCTAACTTCTACAGGTGCACAGTAGGGAGCTTGCTGACCGGTTGCATCATGGCTTGGTTCGGCAAATTGAGTGCCCTGGAGAGGTAAAGACTACAAAAAGTAGTAAACACTGCCCAGTCCATTATCAGCTCTGACCTTCCTTCCATCGAGGGGATCTACCACAGTCGCTGGCAGCATCAGCAAGGACCCACACCACCCTGGCCACACACTCATCTCCCTGCTACCTTCGGGTAGAAGGTGCAGGAGCCTGAGAACTGCAACGACCGGTTCAGGAATAGCTACTTCCCCACAACCATCAGGATATTAAACTTGGCTCAGACAAAACTCTGAACATTAATACCCCTCCACCTGTTATTTGCACTTTATTAATTTATTAATTAATGTGTGTATTTACATATATAATTGTAGTCAATGCCTACTATGTTCTGTTGTGCTATGCAAAGAAAGAATTTCATTGTCCTGTCAGGGACACATGACAATAAACTCTTTTGACTTTGACTCTTATGACGTGTCTTCGACCTTCAAGCTTGAGGGCATTTGCCTGGAAAGCCTCGAGCAGGATCGACCAGCCGCATTGAAACTGCAAGCTGGATCGACCGACTGCACACACACACACACACACACACACACACACACACACCCACATCGCTAAGGTGGGGGCCAGCGACAGCAGAGGAGCGCTGTCTGTGCGATGAAGAGGAAGGTAAACGGCTGCCGCAGGGTATGGTAAGTCCTTTAGTGAGCGCGGGAGGGGGGAGGAATAGAAGGGAGACAGAAGGGAGAGAGAAGGGGAGGAGAAGGGGAGAGAAGGGTGGGGGAGAACGAGGGGGAGACACTTTTAAGCAGTTTAATAAAGTTTAGCGGGCATTTTGCGAACCGGTAGGTCTTCCTAGGTCGTGAAACTCCAATGAGTCAAACAAAATGGCTGGTCAGTGAAGGAGATTGCCTACGGCTGCCCTCGAGTGCCTGTAAGTAAAAAGCGACCCCACTCCACTGCACTATGAGTAAAAAAGACCCATGCTGACCAAATTTTACTTGCAGAAAATGTTTCAATATGCTGAAAGTTTTTCCGCGACCTAGCTGAGGCCGCGAGTAGGTTGGAACATCCCTCGAGCATGAAGGAGAGTTCCAGCCACCTCATACGACTTCCTAGGACCTTGTGTCGACCATGCTGCGAGTTTGAATCCAGGGAAAACTCTTCTAAACTCGCAGCTTAGGTCGCCCAAGTGGGACAGTCCCTTAAGTAGCAAGGAGTTTCTTGCAGAGATCTGCCACGGGTTGCTGTGGTGTTAGCCATTCACAATGTGCTCTATTGCTACCTACCAAGGTTTTTTTCAAAACTAAACCCCGAAGCAGAGACCTCTATGAAACAAAAGGGCAAGGAAAGCTGCTGTCTAAGCTTCTAAAGCTGCTGATATTGCCATCTGAAAATTCATCTTTTAATGATTTAATCACTCGCTATTTTGGCTTGGAAAGTTATTGCTGTTCTTCAACTGGCAGCGGTCAAAACCCTGCACCGGTTTACCAAACTTTTCAAGTACATTTATTTCAATCAGTGTAGCAATTCAAGCAGGCAATTTTACTTCGGAGTCACGTGAGTGACTACGTGAAGAAGCCCCGCCAGGCACATGCGTATCATTTTACGTCCAACGCATAGCGCACCGACGGGCTGGATATCTTCCGATATCCCGAACATAATCCAGTCTGCTTTTGGAGTCAGTTTCATTTTAAATATTTTTGTGAAGATTTCAACAATTTTCAGTCCAAAATGTTTGAATTTTTGTACAAAATAAAAAGGAGTGCTTTATATTAGCTTCTTGAGATTGACATTTATCACATATAGGTGAGACGTCGGGAAAAAGTTTACTTATTTTAGTTCTTGAATAGTATAATCTGTGTAAGATTTTAAATTGTATTAGAAATATAGAAACATAGAAATTAGGTGCAGGAGCAGGCTATTCGGCCCTTCGAGCCTGCACTGCCATTCATTATGATCATGGCTGATCATCCAACTCAGTATCCTGTACCTGCCTTCTCTCCATTCCCCCTGATCCCTTCAGCCACAAGGGCCACATCCAACTCCCTCTTAAATATGGCCAACAAATTGGCCTCAACTACCTTCTGTGGCAGAGAATTCCACAGATTCACCACTCTCTGGGTGAAAAACGATTTTCTCATCTCGGTCCTAAAAGACTTCCCCCTTATCCTTAAACTGTGACCCCTTGTCCTGGACATCCCCAACATCGGGAACAATCTTCCTGCATCTAGCCTGTCCAACCCCTTAAGAATTTTGTACGTCTCTATGAGATCACCCCTCAATCTTCTAAATTCCAGCGAGTACAAGCCAAGTCTATCCAGTCTTTCTTCATATGGAAGTCGTGCCATCCCAGGAATCAGTCTGGTATTAAGGTGTGTCTTACATTAATTGAACATTTATGCACATTTTATAAATATTCTTCCCACCTTTCTTTGGGAATTTTAATACTTAATTATGTTTCCCAGTCTCTCCTGATACCTTCTGTTGTTGGTATTTCTGCATTTAGAATAATATTATATATATATAATATTAGGTTTGCTGATTCTGCCTTTGTATTCATTACTTCTTCCAGTAAGTCTGGAGGCATATTGTGCGTATTGTGCGTATTTTGTCAGATAGTCACAGATTTGGAAATATTTAAAATACTCATTGTTTCCCAAATTGTATTTTAGTTGTATTTGTTTAAATGATAATAGTTTTCCCAATTCATACACATCTCCGAATATTTTAATTCCAGCTCTTTCCCATTGTATAAATGCTTTATCGATAGTTGAAGGTTTTACTGATAGGAGATAAGAGAGATACATTTCTTAATTTTAAATTGTGTTTTATTTGTTTCCAAATTCTAATTGTACTGTATATAATTGGATTATTGTTGTAATTTGTATTATTCATCGATGTGGATAGAGAAGGATTGCTCCAATATTATAAGGAGAGCAATCCTCTTTCTCCATAATCGTCCAATCCGGTTGCTGGGGAGAGTTTCCAGCAATTGGATCATGTTTCTGATATTTACAGACCAGTAGTAATACATAAAGTTGGGGAGTGCTAATCCCCCTACTACTTTGGGTTTATTCAGATGAGCTCTTTGTATTCTGTGGGATTTATAATCCCAAATAAAATTTGTGATATCTGAGTCCAGTTTTGTTTTTTAACTTTTTTGGTAAGTATATTGGAATCGATTGGAACAGGTAGAAGATTTGTGGTAGAAAAATCATTTTTATGGCATTTATTCAGCCTATTAAGGACATCGGAAGCTTTTTCCAAAATTTAATCAAGTTATATAGTTTCTTAAGTAGAGGGTTATAATTTTCGTCAAACATATCTTGATATCTTCTAGTAATTTCGATGACCAAGTATAAAAAAATTTCCGTAGCTACTTTGAAAGGAAACTGTAAAAGATGCGTAGAGTCTTTCAGTTTTATTGACGTGATTTCACTTTTATTCCAATTTATACTATATCCTGAGAATGATCCAAAGTCCCCTATTAATTTTAAAATATTTGGTATAGTAATATGAGGTTTTGTGATGTACAATAGTACATTCTCAGCGTATAATGATATTTTATTGTTGGAATATTTTGTTTTATATCCATGGATATTCGGATGAGTTCTAATCCTTTCCGCTAGGGGTTCAATTATGAGAGCAAATAACAATGGTGATAATGAACATCCTTGTCTATTACCCCTTGACAATTGAAATTTCATAGAGAAATTATTGTTAGTTAATATTCTGCGCGTTGGCTTATTATATAGTAATTTAACCCATAGAATAAAATTCTCTCCCAGTTGAAATTCTTGCAATACCCTAACCATATATTCCCATTTGACCTGATCGAATGCTTTCTCTGCATCCAACAATATGATTGATAGTTTTTGATCTTCCGTTTGGTGTGAATGCATGATATTGAGCAGACGTCTCAAATTATTAAATTATTGTCTCTTAGGGATAAACCCCGTTTGATCCGGATGTATTAATTTATTAGCATATTTACTTAGTCTTCTAGCTAGTATTTACGCTAATATTTTTTAATCTGTGTTTGACAACACAATAGCTCTGTATGATCCAGGTTCTTCCACATCTTTATCTTTCTTAAGTATTAGTGTGATCGTGGATTCTGCTAGTGTTTCAGGTAGTATTTGTTCTTTGAAGGCATAAGTATACATTTTCTGTAGGCAAGGAGTAAATATGTCATAAAAACATAGAATTTATTACTAAATCCGTCGGGACCTGGTGTTTTTTCATTTTTTTAATGAGATTATTGTTTCTTCTATTTCCTTATTTGAGATTTGTGCTCCCAATTCCTCTTATTTCTGCAACTAATTTAGGAAGGTTACAATTATCCAAGAACTCTGTAACTTTGTTGGTGTCCATTATCGTTTTAGATGTATATAGATTCTCATAAAATTGTGCAAATCTTTTATTAATATCACTCGGCAAGGTCAATATTTCCCCTTTGTCTGATTTAATCTTTAAAATTGTGTGATCCTTTTCTCGTTGTTTTAACTGACATGCCAGAAGTTTGTGGGGCTTATCCCCAAATTCAAAGTGTTCCTGTCTTGTAATTTGTAATAATCTTATGACTTTTTCTGATAATAATTTATTTAATTTGAATTTCAGTATTATTATTCTATTATGTTTATCCGTAGTGGGGTCTTTAGCATTTTCTATGTCCAGTTGTCTAATTTGCTCTTCTAACTGTCTTTGTTCGTTCTTATTTTTCTTATTTTGAAAAGCTTGGTATGAAATTATCACACTCGAATAAATGCTTTAAAAGATTTCTGTAATAGTGCAGGTGGTATGTCTGGCGTGACATTTATTTTGAAAAAAAGGTCCATTTACTCTTTTAAATATATACTCCCTTGAGGGTGTTTTAAAATTTGAGGAATTTTACCTCCAAAACGGTTTGTTCTTAGTCATTCCTTCCATTATTAGAAAAAAGTCATTGGGGAGTGATCTGAGATCGTATTTGTGTGGTATTTTGGTTTAGAAGTGTGGGGTATTAGTTTTGTATCCACCAGGAGGTTGCAATTGTTTTATGATGAATGGTTCTGCACAACATCTGATCGGTTTATACTAGACACCGTGTCAGGCTCGAATAGAGTTTATGTCAGGTAATTGATCTGCCTGTACAGAATATGCCTAATAGAGTATTGGGTTTTCTGCACCAGAAACTCAGCAAGTAAAAGAAGAAATTACGGTTTTGTCCCAAAAAGGGGTAATTGAGAGGATGACAAATGGTCCTCAACAATTTGTGTCCAATTATATTCCCCAGACAGAAAAAAGATGGTGGATGTAGAGTCATTCTGGTCCTAAACCAGTTAAATTCCCATGTTCAGTATAGGCATTTGAAAATGGACACCTTCAATACTGTGAAACAGCTGTTATCACAAGGCTGTTATATGGCAACTATAGATCTAAAAGATGCATATTATTCAGTACCAATTCATCATCAGTATCGGAGATACTTGAAATTTAGTTGGATTTGTACAGCTGTGGCAATTTAAAGCATTACCCAATGGGTTAACCTCAGTTCCTAGGCTGTTCACGAAATTGTTGAAACCAGTGCTGGAGCTACTTCGGGCCAGAATCACATAGTAATGGCTTATTTTAATCATATTTTAATCATAAGCAACACTCAGGAGACAGCTGAGGAATCGGTTTCAGCACCAAACACCTATACGAAAGGTTAAAGTTTTCTGGCCCATCCAACAAAATCCAAGGTAGAGCCACCTCAAAAAATTGATTATTTGGTATTTGTCATTGATTCAGTTGATATGTCAGTAACTTTGCAAAAAACCTTTGATCTTCCAAGGCTGTGGAAGATCAGGGAGGTCTGTACCAGTCTCGCTGATAAACAATATCCCTCCATCCCGGAAGTAGCCAGTGTTATGGGTAAATTGGTGGCAGCTTTCCCTGCAGTGGAGTTTGGACCTCTGCACTATCAAAGTCTGCAACGACCTAGAGAACATGCAGTTCATTTTGATAGATCTATGCCGTTACTAACCAGTGGCATAGCTGAATTACAATGGTGGATTATCAATATTGTACAAACTACCAAAAATCTTTTTGGTTCAGCAACCTTCAGTGGGTTTACAGACAGATGTGAGTGCTCTCGGATGGGGAGCTACGGACAGCGAGTCTAGCTGTGGTGGTAGATGGAGTGTGCAAGAGGATTTAATCCAGCACAAGCATGGTATACATTACTTAGAATTGCTGGGTGCATTCTATGGATTAAAAGCTTATTGTTCAACAATGAATAATTTACATGTTCAACTCCAGATTGATAATACCACGGCTGTGGCATATATCAGTCACATGGGAGGAATAAGGTCAGTATCATGTGATAATCTGGCTAACCTCATGTGGCACTGGTGTATTTCCAGAATCATCTGGGTCTCAGCTATCTACCTATAAATTAGAGATAATGTGGTGGCAGAAAACAGGTCACGAAAATTTAATGACAACATAGAATGGATGTTAAATCCTGATGTTTTAAATTGATTGTCAGCTGCTATAGTTTGCCAGATATTGATCTGTTTGCATCCAGGCTAAATCACCAGTTGCCTAAATACGTTTCACGGAAACCAGATCCAGGAGCAGTAGCGGTGGATGCATTTTCATTACATTGGGGACATACATTCTTTTATGCTTTTTCCCCATTCTGCCTGATTAGGCAATATATCACCAAAATAGAGCAGGACTCCGCCTCAGGCATTTTGGTGGTTCCGGACTGGCCCACACAGCCATGGTTCCCATTGGTGCTCAGAATGATGACTCAGCCATTCATGGCTGTCCCCAACTGCAGTAATTTGTTGATGCATCCAGTAACAGGAGAAAGTCATCCGTTACATGATCGTATTAATTTGTTAATCTCAGGTTCTGACCAGACCATTTCAAGGACTTGGACTGTCGAATAGGACCATGGATGTGATAACTGCAGCTTGGAGAGATAGCACTAAGAAAAAATATGTGTCTCATATTAAGAAATGGGAGATGTTGTTTACAATCAGATATACCTTATCATACTGCAAGCATACCGGATGTATTGGAGTTCCTTGCTACATTGCATTTTGATGAACACGTCAGTTATAGTGCCATAAATAGTGCTCGAAGTGCTTTATCCTCCTATTTAAGGCAGTTTCAGAACAACAACCTATCGGGTCTCATCCATTAGTGTCCCGATTCATGAGAGGAATCTTTAACAAAAATCCTCCTAAATCTAGATATACATAAATCTGGGATGTCAGTATAGTTCTAACACTGCTTCGGCAATGGGCTCCAATTACGTCATTGTCTTTTCAGAAGTTAACACTTAAAGTGGTTAAGCTCATCGCGCTAGTATCAGCGCAATGAGTGCAAACATTGCAAAAGTTACGACTAGATAGCATGTATTCTACTGCAGATAACATTACATTTTATGTGTATGATTTAATCAAACAAAGCAGGCCAGGAATGGCTGGAACCAAAGTAAGTTTTAAAGCATACCCTGTTGACCAAACGTTATGTGTAGTTAAGCACCTGAGTCAATATATCGAGGTAACTAAGAGTCTCAGAGGCTCTGAGACAGCAATGCTCATCAGTCACAAAAATCCTCATAAAAAGTGTCAGTATGAACTATTTCTAGATGGTTAAAACAGGTTTTGGATTCTGCTGGAGTAGACACTCATGTGTTTAAATCTCACTCCACCAGGGCGGCATTAACGTCCGCAGCAAGGCCGCAGGATGGTCTAAGGAGTCAACTTTTTCTAAAATTTATGATAAACCTGCCCTGACATTGCCAGGGTTTGGGCATGCTGTTTTGGGTTCCGTTTGATTTGATTTGCTTTGCATTTATAAATTTCATTTGTAATTTCCCCCTGGGATAGAGGGCTTATTACTGTTTTGTTATTTTAAAAATGATTATTGGATAATTCAAAGAAATGTTCAATACATTATTTATTCACTACTGTGTCAACTGAAGCAGTGTGTCGTTTGGAATGGATCTACGGTATGAAATCACAGAGCTTTGAAATCATCACGTATTCACTCACGTGACTCCGAAGTAAAATGGTTAGATTAAATGAGAACTTACGAGTTTGAAGTTTGATCTTTATTTTATGAGGAGTTACGATGAGGGATTACGTGCCCTCCGCTCCCGGCCCTTATAATCGTAAAGATCATCTGGTAGTTCTAGTCTTCTGAGTCTTACTATTTCATTTTGGCTATAGTTTCTGTGCTTTCACGCCACTGCTTTGAAGTATGATGCGCATGCGACTGGCGGGGCTTCTTCTTTTCGTAATCAAGATCAAACTTCAAACTGTAATTTCATTTAATTTACTATTTCTCATGCATGAAATAAAACTGAAATGCGTTAGAATCTCAGGCCTCACCCATCCTTTGCCCTTTGCTCCATCTTCCTATCAGCTATCTTCACTCTGTGCTCTCAGTCTCGATGCAAGACATAATTCATCATATATGCCCTCAGAGATGTTGCTTGACCCGTTGAGTTCTACCAGTAGTTTACGTTTGCTGGGTGCTACCCTAATATTAGAATAAAACTTAGGGGTAATAGAAAAAGTGTTGGAGAGATACTGGAGAGTAGAGGCAACAACAAAGGGAGATAGGGTGAAAAGTAAAGTAACTTTATTGGCCAAGTATTTACATACAAGGAATTTGCCTTGGCGCTCCGCCCACAAGTAACAACATGACATAACGTGACAGTTACGACTCTCAGAAAACACTAAACATTAATAATAATAATAATAATAATAATAATACATTAATGATTAAAACACCATTGATCAAGCATGTGAACCAACAAAATACCAAATCAAAGGGAGGCTACAGATTTTTGGCTGTTGAGTAAAGCAACAACTTGTGGATAAAAACTGTTTTCATGTCTGGCTGTGGCAAATTTGACAATCCGGAGTCGCCTTCCAGAGGGAAGTGATTCAAAGAGTTTGTGGCCAGGGTGAGAGGGGATTACATGAGGAATTGAATGTCAAATATGATGGTGAAGTACGATCCTCAACCAGAAACATTAACTGTTTCTCTTTCCACAAATATTTTCTAATCTAGTGGGAAACATTTCCAAAGTTTCTTTTGTTTTGGTTGTGAACTAGACAGATAAGAAATTAGTGAATAACTGCATAACTAGGTGTGGATGAACATAAGAAAAAAGAACTGAAGTCTGAATTCACAATAAGCAGGGAGCGGGGAAGCTGAACCTGTCTTTTGTTGATATCTGATACAAGTTACAATGTTATTCACATTTTTTCCTTTATCATATTTCTGCACACTGTGGAAGGCTCGATTGTAATCATGTATTGTTTTTCCACTGACTGGTTAGCACGCAATAAAAGCTTTTCATTGTACCTCGGTACATGTGACAATAAACTAAACTCAACTCAACTAAGACTGGGTTCATTGATTATCCCCGGTCATTGAATTCAGTGCTGAGCCTGGAAGGCAGTAACATGCCTCGTTGGAAGGTAAGGTGTTGTTGCCAGAGTGTACGTTGAATTGAGTGGGAATGGTGCTGGAAGCCATGGACAAAGATATTAGAGTAATACTGACAATTAAAGTTATTGGCAGTTGAAATCTCCCTCTTGTGTACTGATTGGAGTTTCTCTAGAAAGCAGTCACACTCCGTTTGTTTTCCTCAGTTGAGAGGAAAATGCATTTTAAGTGCAAAATATGGATGACTGTGCCTGTGCTCATGACGTGGATTCCTCTACTTCGCTGCTTCACCAGGAATAAATGTTTTGTGGCACTGAATAGTTGGAAGGGATGAGGCAAGTAGGCAAATGTTGCATCTCCTGCTGTCAGACTGGAAGGGTGACTTGTAAATGAAGGATGAACTATGTCATCCCAGAGGCACCAGTTCCTTCAGAAGAAGAGAAACGTTTTTATTTGGCAGTGGAATCACATGAGAGGTATCTGAACTTATAGAGGATGATGTCGACATGAGAACTGTAGGGACCATATTCTCATTCTGTATGAGAGAAGCTGGAATGAGAGCAGATTAAAGTTGAAACAGATGTTCTTGCGTGTTCTGTCAGCCATGGGGAGGAAAGCACAAATGATGGAGAAAAAAAATATTTTAGAAGCTCCACTATGAAAGGTAGTGACATCAGAACAAATGCAATGAAGATAGGCAGAGAAAATAAAAGGATGGAATTGAGTATTTACCAGATGGAATTGGAGGACATGCAGTCTCAGGACTGCTGTCGATCATCTCAGCATCAAGCAACCATAACTGATATACACAGAGCAAATTAACCTTCAAATACTTTTTTTGTTCATCCAATCTACATCAATATGAATAAATCCTCTTAAGTGTGATTCCTCTACTTGCATTTGGATGTCCTCCTGTTTTTAAGCTATGCTACTTCTGTGGTTGTAGCATATCTGAAGGGAGGCAGTTGACAGGGTGAAGGTGAATGGAGATGGTATTGGAGGTTCAGAAGATCAAAAGTCATAGGACCAGAATTAGGGCATTCGGCACCACCATTCAATCTTGGCAAATTTACCTTTCACTCTCAACCCCATTTCCTGTATTTTCCCCATAGCCCTTCACACTTAAAAATCAAGAATCTGCCAAAAAATATCCACTGGTTGGCCCTAGAGAATCTGTTTTCAGACCAAACCATCCTGCTATGTATGGCAGCATTAAGAGATACCAGGTAACATAACTACAATGTTTATCTTTAGACAAGGGAAGAGAACGGTGTTCCATAGATTTGTCGTGTCAGTATTTGACTGTGGTATCCTTACCAGTCCCATCAGAGTGTAGATTCTGGGGTGTGTGGCATCCTCCAAGCCCCTTTGAACGGAGCATATGTATCCAGAGCCACAAAAGGAAACATCCAAACTTCCACCGCAGCACTCGGTCTTTTTGGGGGGTTTCTGCTGCAACATCAGCAATCAGGCACTTTACCATGGTTAGATCAGCAAGCAAAGGGTGCCACAAATAGCACAGCGATAGAGCTACTGCCTTACAGGGCCAGAACCCTGGGTTCGATCCTGACTGTGGGTGCTTGTCTGTACGGAATTTGTACATTCTCCCCAGGACCTATGTGAGTTTTCTCTGAGATCTTTGGTTTCCTCCCACACTCCAAAGAAGTACAGGTTTGTAGGTTAATTGGCTTGATATAATTGTAAATTGTCCCTAATGTGTGTAGGGCTTGTGGCAGTGTGCGGGGATCGCCGGACGGTGCAGACTCAATGGGCCAAATGGCTTGTTTCCATGCTGTTTCTGAACTATACTAAACAATCAAATTGAGCTGTCTGCAGCTTCCTTGCCGGAAAGGTTAAGCTTTGAATCTGTCTTCATATCCAGTTACAGCTGGCTGGCTTTCCAACAGGACTGCATTGTAATGAGTTTCACCATATCTACCCATTACTCAACAAAATCTTTGACTGGGGCTCACACGGCAGAGCAGTGAAGACAAAATTAATTGGCTGTCCGTGTATGTGAGGTAATAGCAAGAACGGAGCATATCCTGTGTGGTGAGTGTAATGGATTCAATGGTCTGGTATTCAAATCGAGCTTACAGCCCATTGATGTTGATTTATCAACTTTCAAGTAACTCCAGCAAACCTCTCCCCCTCCCCCCCACCCCCCCCCCCCCCCCACACACAACCCAATTCCCCCACCCTAGTCATGCTACCAATTCCGCTCTTCGCATCCTTGTACTGTATCCCTCTTGTCATCACATCTTCCCCAGCCAACAATGGACCATTATGGGCCCCACCCTTCCTCAGGTCATCTGTTGCTGCCACCAATTTGTTCTGGACTTTTCTCACCTCCAGATAACATCCCTTCCCACCCCACCCCACACACACACACACACACATACTTTCAGTTTGAAAAAGGGTTCCAAACCGAAACGCCACAGATTCTTTATCTGCAGAGATGCTACCTGAGCCGTTGAGTTTCACCAGCATTCTGAGTCTATCTTTGGTATAAATCAAAATCTACAGTTGTTTCCTACACATGAGCGTCTGTAGTTACGTGTCTCCTTCCAAGTACAAGCATAGAATAATGTATGCATTGTGTTGAAGGCTCAAGATATTCAATATAATGTCCACATGAGTAGTTGCCTACAAAGTGGCACTCTAGAAAATAGCACCCACGTATAGCTCAGAAAATTTCATGACTTTTGAACATTACAAGGATATAATTACCAAATACATTTTTTTTTTATTTTTTATTTTTTTTATTTTTTTTATTATAGAAACAAAGTAATTACAAAATACACTCTTATACAACGATAAAAACTATATAATATTAATGATAAATTGATACTGTTTATATTATTTATAATATTATCAATTATACATATCAAGGTTAATTATTTTGTATAATTGGAAGTGTGTATAGTATCATCCTAGTATTAGCAATATACTCATACTAGTCATAATGTCCATATTTCCTCTAATCTCAAAATACAAGTCCCCCATGTTATAATTGTATAATACACAATATTAACCGAACTTCTATAATATTCATTATATTTTCATAATAATAAGAGTGTTTGCATTATTATTGACTTTATATTTCCAAATTATTGTATAGTTGAAACTACACAATTTTCTGTAATTAAAAATACAGGACATCAATAATATTTTCATACAAGTAATGATATCTATATTCGCATTAATATTAAAAATTTAATATAATGTGTTTCTATACTTTTTTTCTAATTAAGGATAGAAAAAAAAAAAGAATAGAAAATAGAAAAGAGAGTGTTGAAAGTTTGATGGAGATTGAAATATTATTCATTAATTCGTCCTTGGAGATATATTCATGATTTATTATATATGTTTCTTCATCCATTCAGATATTCAGGCCTCAGTCAAGTCTTCGTGCCGAACCATTATGACCCTGTAAATATTTAATATATGGAGACCAAATCTCTCTGAAGAGATCTAACCTATCCATAAGGACAAGCCTCAATCTCTCCAAATGAAGTGTCTCCGACATTTCTGTATTCCACATTTTAATTGTTGGGGATGCAGGGCCTTTCCAAAATTTTAGTATTAATTTTTTCCCAATTATTAGACAATAATCGATAAAAATTCTTTGGTTCATTGTAACTAGTTGGTCCGTTTCAAGTATTCCAAGTATTATTAACTTTGAATCAGAAATCTTAGTAATATTAATAACATTCGAAATTATCTTAAATATTTTGTTCCAATATTCTACAATCTTTATACAATTAGTGAATGAATGTGACAAATTTGCTTCTGAGATTTGACATTTATCACATATAGGCGATAATTTTGGAAATATATTATGTAATTTAGATTTGGAATAATGTAGTCTATGTAGAATTTTAAACTGTATAAGCACATGTTTAGCATTTAACGAACAATGATGTATGTGGTGTAAGCTTTCGTCCCATATTTCTGAGCTTATTATTTGACCTAATTCATTTTCCCAAATCTGTCTATGTATTTCCGTTGATGGGATATCACTTTCCAATAAAATATTATAAATATATGATATCATTTTTTCTGTATTTGGATGTTTATTCAAGCATTCATCTAAAATTTCAGTCTTTCTATTTCTAAGTTCTTGTGTATTTGCAGAGATATAGTTTCTGATTTGTAAATATCTAAAATATTCATTGTTTTGTAGTCCATAAGTTTGTTGTAACTCTTGAAATGAAAGAAAAGAGCTTTCCTTATAAAGATACCCTATGTTTAAAATTCCTTTATTTTTCCATTGTAAAAAAGCCTTATCCATCGTTGAAGGTTTAAATGTAAAATTATTGGCAATGGTAAGACCTAACGGTATAGATTTTAATTTTAATGTTTTCTTTATTTGTTTCCAAATGCGGATTCCGTTTTCTATTATCGGGTTTTCATTATAAATTTTCTTAGTCACGTTAGTATTAGCAAATATTATAGAACTAATTTCAAATGGAGAACAATCTTCTTTTTCCATTTTTAACCAGTTTGGTTTATTATCTATTTCTTCTAGCCAAAAATTCATGTTTTTGATATTAACTGCCCAATAATAAAACATAAAATTTGGTAATGCTAATCCCCCATTTATTTTAGCTTTACATAAGTGTTTTTTATTTATTCTGTGGTTCTTATAATCCCAAATAAAGTTAGTAACTAGGGAGTCTAATTTTTTTTAAAAATTTTTAGGGAGATATATCGGTATTAATTGAAATAAATATAATAATTGTGGGAGAAAAATCATTTTTATCGCGTTGATTTTACCTAACATTGAAATAGGTAAACTTTTCCAGTATAAAATATTCTTATTTAATTTGTTCAGTAATAACGGGAAGTTAGATTTAAATAAAGAATCAAATCTTTTTGTAACAAAAATGCCAAGATATTTAATATTTTCATTTGTTATCTTGAAAGGAAACTGTTGTAATATCTGTAAATTATTCATCGTTATTGGTATAAGTTCACTTTTATTCCAATTGATACTGTATCCTGAGATTAATCCAAATTCCGTTATTAGTTTTAACAAATTTCGGATACTTATTTCCGGTTCAGTGATATAAAGTAATACATCGTCCGCATATAAGGAGATTTTATTCTTAGTATCTTTAGTATCATATCCATGTATTTCCGGATGTAATCTCACCCTTTGGGCGAGAGGTTCTATTGCTAGCGCGAACAATAAAGGTGATAGAGGACAGCCTTGTCTACAACCTCGAGATAAACATACGGTTTGTTGTTATTCTAGCTGTTGGGTTTGCATATAACAATTTAATCCAAGTAGTAAACTTCTCACCGAGCTTGAAAGCTTCCATCACCGAAAATAGATAAGGCCATTCCACTTGGTCAAAAGCTTTTTCTGCATCCAGCGAGATAACTACTAAATCTTTTTTATCACTTCTTTTCGAATATATAATATTAAATAACCGTCTTAGATTATATGAGGAATATCTTTTAGATATAAATCCTGTTTGATCGGGATGAATTAATTCATTGACAACTGTACTTAATCTTTGTGCTAATATTTTTGTTAAAATCTTTTGATCCGTATTTAATAGAGCTATTGCTCTATATGATCCTGGTTCATCCAAGTCTTTATTTATTTTAGGTATAAGTGTTATAATAGACTCGTTCAGCGTATCTGGTAATTTCTGTTGTGTATATATCTGTTCATATAATGATTTCAAATATGGGACCATATGATCATGAAAAATTTTATAAAATTCCGAGCCAATACCATCCGGTCCCGGTGTTTTACCATTTTTTAATGATCTAATAGATTCTTGGATTTCTTTTATTGAAATATCAGCATTTAATAGTTCTTTATTTTGTAAATCCAAACCTTTTAAGTTACATATTTTTAAAAAGGCATCTATTTCTGTTTTATTTACTGTCGCTTTAGCAGTATATAGATTTTTATAATATTGCATAAATCTATCATTAATATCTTTAGGTTGTATTAATAAATCACCATTTTGTGATTTAATCCTATGTATAATTTTTTCAGCTTCAATTTTCCTTAATTGTCGAGCTAATAATTTTTGGGGTTTGTCTCCAAATTCAAACTGTAATTGTTTAGTATGTTGATAAAAATTTTAAAACTTGATCAGTATATATTTTATTTAATTTATATTTCAATGCTACAATTTTATTATGTATTATTATATCTGGTTTTATTGCATTCTGTATATCTAATTGTTTAATCTCCCTTTCCAAGTCCTGTTGTTCCTTCCGAATCTTTTTATTATGGAATGCTTGTGAAGAAATCATAATTCCTCGAAGATATGCTTTAAATGTTTCCCATAATAAAGAGCGAGATATTTCTGGTTGATCATTTGTTTAAAAAAAAATCTTAATTTGAGTTATAATATATTCCTGAGTGGTTTTATTTTTAAAAATTTGTGGATTAAGTTTCCATTGTCCACAATTTTCTGTTTTACCATTTATTTTAATTTTAAATGTTAATGGTGCATGATCTGAGATTATAATATTATGATATTTGGGTTCGTAAGTAAGTGAGATAAGCTTTGCATCTACCAGAAAATAATCTATTCTTGTGTAAGTTTTATGTACTGGTGAGTAAAAAGAGTATTCTCGACCAGTAGGGTTTTCTATTCTCGAAACATCTTTAATATTAGTCGTTTGAATATATGCATTTAATAAATCACTAGAATGTGATTTAGTTTTTCTTTGTTTTGAAGATCTGTCTAGGTAAGGGTCTAATGTACAATTAAAATCTCCTCCGATTATCAAATTATAATGTGTTAATTCCGGAATATTGTTAAGTACTTTCTTAAAAAACAAAGGGCTATCAAAATTTGGTCCATATATATTAACGAAAATCATTTTTTCTGTGTTTATTTCTCCTATCACAATAATGTATCTACCATCTTTATCAGATATAGTTGATGTATGCTTAAATAAAGTACCTTTACGAAATAATATTGCTACACCTCTTGATTTATGCGTAAAAGAAGAATGATATATTTACCAAATACATTTTGTTTGATCTTAAAATCATTCATGGGGTCACAAAGATGTACTGCAGAAGCAGGCCCTTCAACCCATTGCATTCATGCCAACCTTATTGCCCATGTATATCATTCCATTTGTGCACATTAAGGACCATACGCTTCTGCGCCTTGCTTATTTAAGTGTTTGTCAAAATGCCTCTGGCAGTAAGTTCCATTTATCTACTGCTCTCTTTGTATAAAACATCCCCTTAAATCCCCACTTGCAACTGAAATGGAAAATATTTTCAAGACCTTCGGGTTATATCCTTAAACAGCAGATTTGAATTTCATTGTTCTTTCCTTCCTCCTTAGACAGAAAGTACACCAGAAGTAGAAGTGGTCGAGAAATCATTTAAATATTACTAGACTAAGTGGGACCCGTTCAGTCCCAGCATCACACGGGAGTGCTGGTCCCCCAACGCAATATTCCACCTCCCCACCAATTCCAATATTGGTGCCAGTGGGGGAGGGGGGTGCTTTCTGGAGCGCTAGTATGGGTGTTGGGGGCTGAAGGAACTGGTTTCCAGGGAGCTAGTATGGACATTGTGGGCCAAATTGATTCTTGGGCTAGCGGCTCAGTCACTCAAGCCTGTTGTGCTGGCAGCTCACTGACTCACGGATGGTGTGCTGGCAGTTGACTCACGGCTATTCCTTGAAATTCCATTTCAAGCAGAGTGCAGGCCACCAAATTCAAGTGCAGTTTCATGCCACTTCAAGCAGGGTGCAAGACCAGCAAATTCAAGTGCAGTTTCATACCATTTCAAGCAGGGTGCAACGCCACCAAATTCAAGTGCAGTTTCATACCATTCATAGAAACATAGAAACATAGAAAATAGGTGCAGGAGGAGGCCTTTCGGCCCTTCAAGCCAGCACCATTCATTGTGATCGTGGCTGATCGTCCGCTATCAATAACCCGTGCCTGCCTTCTCCCCATATTCCTTGACTCCACTAGCCCCCAGAGCTCTATCCAACTCTCTCTTAAATCCATACAATGATTTGGCCTCCACTGCCCTCTGTGGCAGGGAATTCCATAAATTCACAACTCTCTGGGTAAAAATGTTTTTTCTCACCTCAGTCTTAAATGACCTCCCCCTTATTCTAAGACTGTGGCCCCTGGTTCTGGACTTACCCAACATTGGGAACATTTTTCCTGTATCTAGCTTGTCCAGTCCTTTTATAATTTTATATTTTTATATGTTTCTATAAGATGTTTCAAGCAAGGTGCAAGGCCACTAAATTCAAGTGTAGTTTTATACCACCAAGCAGGGTGCAAGGACACCAAATTCAAGTGTAGTTTCATACCATTTCCAACAGGGTGCAAGGCCACTAAAGATAGCGAGTCGTGACCTCTCCCTCCCCCATCTTGCAGAGACTGAGCCACGCCCACACTTCCAAGTTTTATAGTCCCTCCCCCCTCCCACCAGAAGGGGCGTGGCCTTCATGGAGTGATTGGAAGGCAGATTACTATCTAACTGGCATCAAGTTGGGAAAATGGGAAGTACAATGGGATCTGGGGGCCCTTGTACATAAGTCTATGAAAGTAAGCATGCAGGTACAGCAGTCAGTGAAGAAAGCAAATGGCATATTGGCCTTTATGACAAGAGGAATCGAATATAGGAGCAAATAGGTCCTTCTGCAGTTGTACGGAGCCCTAGTGAGACCACAACTGTAGTACTGTGTGCAGTTTATGTCCCCTAATTTGAGGAAGGACATTCTTGCTATTGAGGGAGTGCAGCGTAGGTTTTCAAGGTTAATTCCTGGGATGGCGGGACTGTCATATTCTGAGAGAATGGAGCAGCTGAGCTTGTACATTCTGGAATTTATAAGGATGAGAGGTGATCTCATTTAAACATATATGATTGTTAAGGGCTTGGACTCGCTAGAGGCAGGAAACATGTTCCCGATGTTGGGGGAGTCCAGAACCAGGGGCCACAGTTTAAGAATAAGGAGTAAGCCATTTAGAACGGAGATGAGGAAACACTTTTTCTCACAGAGAGTGGTGAGCCTGTGGAATTATCTGCCTCAGAGGACGGAGGAAGCAGGTTCTCTGGATGCTTTCAAGAGAGAGCTAGAGAGCTAGAGGGCTCCTAAACATAGAGGAGTCAGGGGATATGGGGAGAAGGCAGGAACGAGGTACTGATTGGGGACGATCAGCCATGATCACATTGAATGGCGGTGCTGATTTGAAGGGTCGAATGGCCTACTCCTGCACCTATTGTCTATTGTCTATTGTCTATTGATTGACAGGAGAGAGAATCTAAACATTTTTTAAACACTAATAAATCTTTAATTTTAATCGATGGGAAAAATCCTCGGCACCTGACCAGCAGAGGCAGACTCTGAGTAAAATGGCCAAAAATCAGCCGTACATGGTGGCATTTTTTTTTTTCTAAAATCTATATAAAGCACAAACAGGAAGTGGTCAAGATTAGACGTTTAATTATATAGAAGGCAAGGCAACTTTAATTAGGCAAGGCAACTTTAATTAGGCAAGGCAGCTTATGCATTTTCAAACCAAAGGCAAGGCAGCTTTAGCATTTTCAAATCAAAGGCAAGTCAGCTTTAGCATTTTCAGACCAAAGGCAAGGCAGCTTTAGCATTTTCAAACCAAAGGCAAGGCAGCTTTAGCATTTTCAAACCAACTTTTCAATTAGGCAAGGCAACTTTAGCATTCTCAAACTTTTCAATTAGGCAAGGCAACTTTAGCATTCTCAAACTTTTCAATTAGGCAACACAACTTTGCACTTTCAAATGAAAAAACACTTTTGCATTTTCAAACAAAAAAACACTTTTGCATTTTCAAACTTCATTTTCATAGAAACATAGAAACATAGAAAATAGGTGCAGGAATAGGCCATTCAGCCCTTCGAGCCTGCACCGCCATTCAATATGATCATGGCTGATCATCCAACTTAGTATCCTGTACCTGCCTTCTCTCCATACCCCCTGATCCATTTAGCCACAAGGGCCACATCTAACTCCCTCTTAAATATAGCCAATGAACTGGCATCAACTACCTTCTGTGGCAGAGAATTCCAGAGACTCCCCACTCTCTGTGTGAAAAATGTTTTCCTCATCTCGGTCCTAAAGGAATTCCCCCTTATCCTTAGACTGTGACCCTTTGTTCTGGACCTACCCAACATCAGGAACAATCTTCCTGCATCTAGCCTATCCAGCCCCTTATGAATTTTGTAAGTTTCTATAAGATCCCCCCTCAGTCTTCTAAATTCTAGCGAGTACAAGCCAAGTCTATGCAGTCTTTCCTCATATGAAAGTACTGACATCCTAGGAATCAGTCCGGTGAACCTTCTCTGTACCCCCTCTATGGCAAGATTGTCTTTTCTCAGATTTGGAGACCAAAACTGTATGCAATACTCCAGGTGTGGTCTCAACAAAACCCTGTACAACTGCAGTGGAACCTCCCTGCTCCTATATTTTCAAACCACATTAAAGGCACTGACAGGTCAGAAAACTACTCACAGTTTAGTAGACCTGTGTTCAGTGTTATTTACAGCTCAGACTGAGAATTGCAACCTCTCGCTCCCCCATCTTGCAGAGAACTGAGGCACTTCCACACTTCTGGGTTTTATAATCCCTCCGGAAAGGGGCATGGCCTTCAGGAGAGAGAATCTCAACATTTTTAAAACATTAATAAGTATTTTTCATCGATGGGAAAAATCATCTTGTCCTGACCAGCGGATGAGGACTCTGAGTAAGATTGCCAAAAATCACAGCCGTAAGTTGCGTTTTTTCTAAAATCAATATACAGTGCAACAGGAAGTGGTCAAGATGAGACTTTTAGTAATATAGATATTTTTAAAAGGTACAATAAACAGCCTTCATAGCTCAGTGATGTCTCAAATATTAAAGTATATTAAAAGTTGATTATTAAATAAATGCATTATATATTGGTTGAGAGTGCAGTTTTCCATTAACTTTAAACTGCAATGTCTGCTGCTTAAATCTTTGCAGCTAGAGTAATCACTCATGGGGCAAAGATTCTCTGATAATGAGACCCTTTGATGGTAAATAGAATCAATACCTCCTGTATTGTGGTTTCAATACATTCACAATATTGTTTATTAAATGTAGAGCAGCTGAACCAAATGACTGAACCAATTATTCCTCATCAGCAAATTCAGGCCTTGAATAGGAAATGAATTTTTAGTGGAATATTGACACTTGTATGGCAAATGAGCTTCCATGATTAAAGGTAAATTGAACATGATAATACATTTTATATATTGCCTGCTGCATGTGAAAGAGAGCAAAGATAATGTTCATGGCATCTGCATCATGCAGCAGGTAAACTCTTTATAGGTAAAGTTTTTTTTAATACACTGAGTACATCTAAATATATATTTCAAAAAGGTTTATTTACAAGATAATGTATGAACTTTTGGAACAGGGCTATGGTGCTGCTAGTAGATCTGCCGCATCACTGCTCCAGTGGTTGAATGGTATCTCCAGTGCAATCTGTGTGGAGTTTGCATGATCTCACTGCAAGCCGAAGCATTAGGACCTCTGGGTGTGCTAATGCCATTTCAATGACATCTCGAAGATGTACAATGCCCCTTAGCATGTAACATGAGTATTGGAAACTGGGGGATCTGATGGGAATGTGGGGGAATAAGTGGGATTAGTGTAACTTTCATGTAAATAAGTGTTTGATAGCCAGTGAGGACTGTGGGCGAAAGACAAAATGCAGTGCTGGAATAACACAGCAAGTCAGGCAGTGTCTCTGGAAGACATAGATAGGTGAGGTGTTGCTTTGGGACCCTTCTTCAGACTGATTGCAGAAGTGAGGAAAATATTGGAAAAGTGTTGGGGCAGGACAAAGCCTGGAAAGTGATAGGTGGATACCTACTACATTCAATCTAAAGAAAAATCCCGACACGAAATGTCAGCTACAAGTTCATAAGTGATAGGAGAAGAATTAGGCCATTCAGCCCATTAAGTCTACTCCGCAATTCAATCATGGCTGATCTATATCTCTCCCCTATCCCCATTCTCCTGCCTTCTCCCCATAACTCCTGACACCGCACTAATCAATAATCTATCTCTCTGCCTTAAAAATATCCATTGACGACTTCTGTGGCAAAGAATTTTGCAGATTCACCGCCATCTGACTAAAGAAATTCCTCCTCATCTCCTTCCTAAAGGAACATGCTTTAATTCTGAGTGCTATGAACTATTTTCCTAGACTCTCCTACTAGTGGAATCCAATCCATTATCCACCTATGCATTCCCTCCACAGAAGTTACCTGACTCGTTAAGTCACTTCATTTTTTGCTCAAGATTCCAGCATCTGCTGTTAGTTTAGTTTAGTGATGCAGCATGGTAACAGGCTCTTTGGTCCAGCAAGTCCCTGCCGACCATCGATCACCCGTTCACAGCAGTTCTATTTTATCCCACTTCCTACATAATGGGGACAATTTACAAAGGACCAATTTGTAAATACGCTCTTCTTAGCTTACCCCCCAGTCTAGTTCAGCCAAAAAAAGCACTGTCAAGCACCGGAGCAACTAAACTTTATTTTTAGATTGAACAGCAAAATTCCCCTATACGATACCTAAACCACTGCAGGTTTGATCCTTATATCTGCCTGGCCAAGCGCTTCAGTCTCGTGGAAGCAGAGACACTCTAAAAGGTCACGCAGTCCCAAGTGCTCTTCCAGAAGATCGACATAGATCGAAGATGGAACCACCTTTAAGAGGTCCACGAACCTTGAGGGGCTACCTACATAGGGGTGGTCTCTTTTACATCCAATCAAACATATTAATCACATCAATACATAATTTCAGAAGGCTTTCGACAAGGTCCCACATGAGAGATTAGCATACAAACTTAAAGCACATGGTATTGATGGTTCAGTATTGATGTGGATAGAGAACTGGCTGGCAGACAGGAAGCAAAGAGTAGGAGTAAACGGGTCAGTGCTGGGACCCCAGCTATTTACAATACATATTAATGAACTGGATGAGGGAATTGAATGCAACATCTCCAAGTTTGCAGATGACATGAAGCTGGGGGGCAGTGTTAGCTGTGAGGAGGATGCTAGGAGGCTGCAAGGTGACATGGATAGGTTGGGTGAGTGGGCAAATGCAAGGCAGATGAAGTATAATGTGGATAAATGTGAGGCTATCCACTTTGGCGGCAAAAACAGGAGGGTAGATTATTATCTGAATGGTGGCCGATTAGGAAAAGGGGAGATGCAACGAGACCTGGGTGTCATGGTACATCAGTTATTGAAAGTAGGCATGCAGGTGCAGCAGGCTGTGAAGATAGCGAATGGTATGTTGGCATTTATAGCAAAAGGATTTGAGTACAAGAGCAGGGAGGTTCTACTACAGTTGTACAGGGTCTTGGTGGCAATCTCTGGCATTGTGACACAGCATCTCTACTAGCTGTGCCATTGGACCAGAATTCCTTGTGCCCACCATCTGTAGTTCCTTGTGTCTCCTGAGGGCCAAATGAACTGTTTAGATGCCGTTTATTTCTTGTTAATACATCATTTTACTGCATTATTGTTATAAATTTAGACACTAGGAAAGATAAGGAGTTAAAATAATAAAAACTGACAATACTGGCAATACTCAACAAATCAGGACAAATCCAATTTAGCGTTTGTGGGAAGGAGCTGCAGATGCTGGTTGACACTGAAGATAGATATAAAATGCTGAGTAACTCAGCAGAACAGGCAGCATCTCTGGAGAGAAGGAATGGGTGATGTTTCGGGTTGAGACCCTTCTTCAAGGTCCAGAGATGCTGTCTGTCTCGCTGAGTTGCTCCAGCATTTTGTGTCTAAATCCAATTTACCTGCTGGTTGAATGAAGCCTGTGAGAGTTTTGCAAGAAATGGCATTACATTTTAGTTATGGAATCTTTCTACACGAGTCAATAAATTATTTTGGATCAGTCATTGTTTATCACTAAACTCAATGTCCATCGTCATATGCATCTGTAAATAAAAATGGTAATCAGGCGAATTATTTGGTCATATATGTTGCCTTTAATCTTCACACCAAAGCCCTGTTGGAAACCATCACAGTACAGGGAAATGACCTTAACCTGAGCCATGCTTAACCTGTTTGTGCTTGATTATGGCAGACCTCAAATATTATTGTTCGGTGCTCAGAATGACATGCTAAGGATAAGGTTGGAGAAGATGGGTGATCTAGTCTACAGCTATGGAAAGGAGAAATTTGGTGAAAAGGAACAACTCAGCAGGAAAGATAGGCTTGCTCCCCCCCAAGTCCCGTTGTTTTCAGGAAATCCAACGACTTGTTAAAGAAAGAAGAAGCCTGAGGAAGGTGTGGAAAAAAGCAACAGCAGAAGAAAGGGAGGGCATCAATCTCCTTCAAAAGGACCTAAAACAGAGGCTCTCGAAGCTGTGCAGAGTGGAGAATTTAAGGAAATGACGCAAAAAGAAGGAAAAAGCAACAACAAACTTCTACAAAGATCCCTTTAAGTTTGTGAAAGGCATTTTCACAAGAGAAAAAAGCGGATCCCTGAAAGCGTCAAAAAAGTAGGTTGAAGGACACATCAGAACCATCCACACTGATGAGTTAAAAGATGAACCGATTTTTGTCCCCGCTGACATCCCACCAATCTCACCCCCACAACATCAATTTGACATCAGCCCTCCCAAGCTGAGTGAGGTAAAATAAGTAGTGAGGAAGGCAAGAACGGCTTCTGCACAGGGCCTAATGGTGTTCCGTATTGTGTCTACAAGAATGCCCCAGATATTCTGAAATTCCTCTGGAGGAACATGAGGGTTGCGTGGGAAAAGGAAGTTATCCCCAAAGCCTGGCGAAGAGCAGGGGGAGTCTTGATCCCAAAAGAAAAAAATTCTTCCACCATCGAACAGTTTCGGCAAATAAACCTTCTTAACATAGAGGGCAAGATCGTTTTCAGTGTGGTGGCAAAAAGACTTACAAAGTATCTGAAACAAAACCATTTCATTGATACGTCAATCCAAAAGGCTGGCATAGAAGGCTTCTCGGGATACCTTGAACATACCAGCGTCATATGGCATCAAATCCAGACTGCTAAGAACGAAAGAATCTGCATGTCTTGTTCCTCGATCTGGCCAACGCCTATGGATCAGTTCCTCATTCGCTACTGTGGACTGCTTTTTAATTATTTCAGGTGCCGGCAATAATAACAAATCTGATAAAAAACTACTTCCAGGATCTGCAGTTTTGTCTCACAACATCAGACTTTACCACAGCATGGCAACCACTGGAAGTAGGCATCATGGCAGGGTGCACCATCTCCCCATTGACCTTCACTGTGGCAATGGAGCTCATTATCAAAGCATCAAAATGGGTTGTGGGAGGAAAGTGGTTACAGTGTGGTTAGCGATTGCCACCGGTACGAGCCTATATGGACGATATAACAACACTAACTACAACTATCCCCTGCACCAAGAGACCTGGAAAAACTTCATCAAAACATCACATGGGCAAGGATGAAGATTAAACCCAGCAAGTGCAGAAGCATCTCCATTGTCAAAGGTCAAGTCAAGGATCAAAGATTTCATATTAACGGAATACCTGTTCCAACTGTTTCAGAAATGCCAGTGAAGAATTTGGGCCGATGGTATGATGCAAAGCTCAAGGACACCGAGCAGTTTGAACAACTGAAAAAGGATACCATCATGCACATAGCTCGCATCAATAAGACCTTGCTACCAGGAAAACTCAAGCTGTGGTGCTTCCAATTTGGCATACTACCAAGAATCATGTGGCTTTAACTATGTATGAAATCCCAATCAACAAAGTGGAAAAGCTGGAAAGAATGATCAGCACACATGTGAAACAGTGGCTTGGACTTCCACGATGCTTAAGTGCTGTCGGACTGTATGGGAGTGGCAAATTGGAATTACCCATTACAGGACTTGTGGAAGAGTTCAAATGCACTAAAGCAAGGTTGGTCATGACCCTCACTGAATCTGAAGATACTGTTATTCGAATAGCGGCCCCCCGTGTGGCAACGGGGAGGAAGTGGACCCCATCTGAAGCCGTTCAGAGTGCGAAGTCTACTCTTCATTTCCGGGATATGGTTGGCCAAGTCCAACACGGGAGAGCCGGGCTCGGGCTCGTCCCAAAAGCTCCTCAATAGCACAAGGCAACATTAGCGCCGAAAAGACGGCTCGTGGTGGAGGAGGTGAGAAGACGGGAGAAGGCAGAGCGACACGCCAAGGCCGTCTCAATGGCCAAGCAAGGCCAATGGACTAACTGGGAGAGTCTGGAAAAGAGGAAACTCAGCTGGCGTGAAATCTGGCAAATGGAAGGATCTCGATTAAGTTTTGTCATCAGAGCCACTTATGATGTTCTTCCATCACCGCAGAACCTGAAGCAGTGGTTCAGAGAAGAACACACTTGCTCCCTTTGCCAAGCACCTGGATCATTAAGGCACATTTTAACAGGATGCACTATGAGCCTCGGCCAAGGGCGTTACACTTGGCGGCATAACCAAGTTCTCAGACAGCTGTCATCAATCCTTGAACAGAGGCGAACGATCACAAATGCTTCCCCACCAACATCGGCAGGAAATGTCCACTTCACAACATTTGTACCAGCAGGCCAACCTCCAGAGCACCAGATGACATCAATGGATGCAAGCATTCTGCAGCCTGCTCAGGATTGGAAAATGGAAGTGGACTTAGAAAAAAGGCTTGTGTTTCCCCCAGACATTGTGGTTACAACACTCCGGCCAGACATGGTCCTGTGGTCCACAACAGCCAAGTTGGCATATGTTGTGGAATTGACAGTTCCATGGGAAGATGGTGTTGAAGAAGCTTATGAGAGGAAAAAAACCAAATACTCTGAACTGGTAACTGAAGCTTCCCAGAATGGCTGGAAGACCAAGATTTTCCTTGTCGCAGTGGGATGCGACTCACTCTTGAAAGCTTCCAGAGAACCAGCCTCCACCGCCCTTTGAGGCAGAAAATTGCACACACTCACAATTCTCTGCGTGAAAAAGTTTTTTCCTCATTTCTGTTCTAAATGGTTTACCACTTATTCTTAAAATATGGCCCCTGGTTCTGGACTCCCTCAACATTGGGAACATGCTTCATGCCTCTAGCATGTCCAAACTCTTAATAATCTTATATGTTTCTTTTTTTTTTTTTTTAAATTTATTTATTATAGAAACAAAATAACAACCAGTTACATTATATTTCAATAGTAAAAATACATAGTCTTAATAATTGATTCATACTAATAATATTATTTATACTGTATTATCCTTAATTATAAATTTCAAAGTTGTATATTTTATATAATTAGAGATACATAATACTAATAATACATTCATAATATTAGCATTATACTCGTACTATTAGTAATTTTCATTTTATCTCTAATTTTTTAGGTATAAGGCCAAATTTTATGATATTATTGATACAAAAAGTTAGTAAAACTTATATAATTTCCATTATTTCTTCCTAATGTTAACAATATTTATCTTATCGCTAAATTTAAATTTAAAATTATTGTACCATTAAAAGTACATAATTTTTATATAATTAAAAATATAAAATACTAAAAAATACTAATAATACTAATAATGTTCTCATAAATCTAATAATATTTATATTCGTACTAATATTAAGATAATGTGTTTCTATATTGTTTTTTAATTTTTTATATAGATATAAGAAAATAGAAAAGTTAAGAAATAGAATAAAGAATAAGAAAAGGTTTGATGGAGAATAAAAATATTCGTCATTAATCCGTCCTTATAGATATATTCATGATTTATTATATGTATCTCTTCATCCATTCAAATATCCAGGTCTCAGTCAGGTTCTCGCGCCGAACCATTATGACCCTGTAAATATTCAATATATGGAGACCAAATCCATCTGAAGAGATCTAACCTATCCATAAGGACAAGCCTCAATCTCTCCAAATGGAGTGTCTCCGACATTTCTATATTCCACATTTTGATTGTTGGGAATGCAGGGCCTTTCCAAAATTTTAATATTAATTTTTTCCCAATTATTAAACCATAGTCAATAAAAGTTCTTTGATTCGTTGTTATTAATTGGTCAGTTTCAATTATTCCAAGTATAATTAACTTTGGGTCAGGGGTTATATTTATATTGATAACGGTCGAGATTATTTTAAATATTTCCTTCCAGTATTCTACAATTTTTTATGCAGTTAGTAAATGAGTGTGTCAAATTTGCTTCTGAAATTTGACATTTGTCACATATTGGAGATATTTTTGGAAAAATATTATGTAATTTAGATTTAGAGTAATGTAATCTATGTAATATTTTAAACTGTATAAGAGAATGTTTAGCGTTTAATGAACAATAATGTATATGTTGTAAACTTTCATCCCATATTTCTGGTCTTATTATTTGGCCTAATTCCTTTTCCCAAGACTCTCTGTATATTTCTGTTGATGGGGTATCATTTTCCAATAAAATATTATATATATATGATATCATTTTTTCCATATTTGGATGTTTATTCAAACATTCATCTAAAATTTCTATTTTTCTATTTCTAAATTCATATATATTTGCAGAGACATAGTTTCTAATTTGTAAATATCTGAAATATTCTTTATTATGTAGCCCATAAATTTGTTGCAACTCTTGAAATGAAAGAAAAGTGTTTTCCTTATAAAGATCACCCATCTTAGAAATTCCTTTATTTTTCCATTGTAAAAAAGCCTTATCCAAAATTGAAGGTTTAAACATAAAATTATTAACAATCTTAAGACTTAGTGGTATAGATTTTAGTTTTAATGCTTTCTTTATTTGTTTCCATATGCGGATTCCATTTTCTATTATCGGATTTTCACTATAAACTTTCTTAGCTACATTAACATTAGCAAATATTATAGAGCTAATTTCTAATGGAGAACAATCTTCTTCTTCCATATTTAACCAATTTGGTTTATTGTCTATTTCTCCTAACCAAAAATTCATGTTTTTAATATTAACTGCCCAGTAATAAAACATCAAGTTTGGTAACGCTAATCCTCCATTTATTTTAGATTTACATAAATGTTTTTTATTTATTCTATGGGTCTTATAATCCCAAATGAAATTCGTAATTAAAGAATCTACTTTTTTTAAAAAAAATTTTGGAAGATATATCGGGATTAATTGAAATAAATATAATAATTGTGGGAGAAAAATCATTTTTATTGCATTAATTTTCCCTATCATCTATTTATATAGCCTTTTTATACAAAGGCTATATAAAAAGAAGAATAACATACAATTAATTCAGTTCAAAAAGGAAAAATTAGTTATTAATTATTAGTAATAGTGATTAATAATAGTGAACATTCCTAATTAATAAAAAAAAGGGTGGGAAAAACTAATAATAAAACCGTGTTATAATCTTAATGTGTGTGTTAATTATTTATATTAGTTATATGTTAAAACTAATTATCAATGTCCAGATATCCAGATGACGTTGTCGAATCTCGTTTTATTCCTCTCCATTCCATTCGACATTGTCTCCATCAAGTCCAATATCATCTTGAAGAGTCTCAGTAAATATTAAAAGTCCATGTTGAATATCTGAGAATGATAAAAGTCAGTATATTACTTGCTTGTAGGTACTCTTCAAGTCTTGAGCTGCTGAGCAAACTCCAATGCTGCGGTTGGGGTCTTGAAAAAGTATTCCACATTCTTATAAGAAACTCTTAAAGTCGCTGGGTAGTTCAAACCGTATCTCAGATTTTCTACTCCACGCATAAGACTTTTGGCTTCATTGAATGCTTTTCGTTTCCTGGCGACCTCTGGTGGATAGTCTCGATAGATACTAATCCTTTGACCTTCAAATGTCAAGTTTTTAGTTTTCGAAGCTTTCCGCATAATCTCATCCAGAACAAAATCAAATTGTGCCTTTATAATCATTTGTCTGGGAGGAGCGTTGGGTCTGGTCTGACGTCTACTGACTCTGTGAGCACGAGCTAATAAAGGCATTTCTTCCAGAGATAGAACTTCTTTGAGTAATTTAGCAGTGAACTCTCGAGGGCCGTCGATATTCTCTAGACCCTCAGGAATCCCTACAATTCTCAGATTTTGCCTTCTCTGATGTCCTTCTAGCTCAGTACATTTCTCTGCTGTTTTAGTCAGCATGCTCATCAGACGTTCGTTTTCTGTAAACAGGTTCGCTGTAGTCAAAGCATTCGTCTCAGCTGTTTGCTCAAGGTTCTTTATTTCAGCCATCTGTTGTTTCTGTATTTCTTCAATAGGATTAATCCTATTATCGATGTCTTTTTTAAACTTTTCCAGTTTCTTATCCATCTTTTTCTCCATGACGTTAAACATTTCAATAAATTCTTCCTTTAATTCATCCGACATTTTCTTAACCTTTTTTTCAATATATGAAGTTTGTGCCAGCCATATTAAGATGGCTATACATCTAACGACTTCCGTCATCGATGTTATTAACACGACCAGCTCCTGGAATTAGGGAATTATTATTCCTTAACAATATTTTAACGGGGGTATAATATATATAATTTTTTTTTTTAAAAGGGAGGGGGAATGATAATAAAAAACAGGAAGGGGAGAGAGAAAGAAAAAAGCTGTTTGTGGTGTGAAAATAAGAAGCTGGTACGACTAGGGTGGGGGAGGGAGATAGAGAGAGAGGGAATGCCAGAGCCCGAGGGCTGAGGGAGAAGTGGGAAGGGGAGGAGACAGCAAGGGTTAACAGAATTGAGAAAATTCAATGTTCAAGCCCAAAGGATGCAGACTCCCCAAGCGGAATATGAGGTGCTGTTCCTCCAACTTGCGGTGTTGCTCACTCTGGCCGTGGAGGAGGCCCAGGACCGAGAGGTCGGATGTGGAATGGGAGGGGGAGTTGAAGTGCTGAGCCACCGGCAGGTCGGGTTGGTTAATGCGGACCGAGCGGAGGTGTTTGATCACTTGCCAGTTTGGCAGCATTATACATTAGACAATAGACAATAGACAAATAGGTGCAGGAGTAGGCTACTCGGCCCCTCGAGCCAGCTCTGCCATTCAATGTGATCATGGCTGATCATCCCCAATCAGTACCCTGTTCCTACCTTCTCCCCATATCCCCTGACTCCGCTATTTTTAAGAGCCCTATCTAGCTCTCTCTTGAAAGCATCCAGAGAACCTGTCTCCACCACCCTCTGAGGCAGAGAATTCCACAGACTCACCACTCTCATTGAGACGCAGCTAGTAGAGCTGCTGCTCACAACGCCAGAGACCTGGGTTCCATCCTAATCTGGGTTGCTGCTTGTGTGGAGTTTACACATTCTCTGTGATTGCATGGGGTTTTCTCCAGGTGCTTTAGTTTCCTGCTGTATTTAAAAAATTTGTGCGTAGATGAATTGGCCACTGTAAAATGTCCCGACTGTGGAGATGAGTGGTATAATCAGTGGGGAGTTCATGAGAATATGATAAGAAATTAGATTTTACTTCAGAGTCACGTGAGTGATTCCGTGAAGACGAACCCCGCCAGTTGGCATGCGCGTCATTACGTCTGAAGCATGGCGCAGCGACCGGCTGGGAGGAGCAGGCTTCTCCAGCAGTAAGTTTAAAAAGCCTCTGGTAAGTGTTAAACCTGTGCGAGGTCAATGCATTTGGTAATTCTTTTTGCAGGAGGACAAGTGCAAACATGAAAAAATCCGGAACAGCAAGGCGAGCCACAGCGAGGATATCTCAAGCCCGCGGGAGTGCGGGTAGCGGGCGGCCGCCTAGCTCATCAATGGAGTTGTTGGTTGTCAAACTAATGACCACATACTTGATTTCTGAGAACACTGTGCCTACACCGGAGGGGCGTAAGGCTGCCCAAAAGTCTGTCCGGCCGAGAGGGTTTGACCCTAGAAATGGATACTGCGGAACGGGTATCCAGGATGGAGCTCCAGTTGGAGAGGATGCTCCATCAAGAGTGCCGGCCTCTCCAAGAGCCTGCACCCGCAGCACCTGCAGGGCTGCCAATTATCTCCCTCCAGGACGAGGAGAGCATACCGGGTCAGATTGAATCTGACGCCAATTCAGAGGGCTCAGCGATGGAGGCTGCCCCACGGGACGAGGTGTAAGTGCCAGAGGTCCCATTCCTGGAAGCCAGGTTTGCCGTCCCTACAGACTCTGGCGAGCCGCTTGGAGAGGAGCTGGCAGCCAGCATAAATTAACTGGCCTCCCACCAGTTCCAGGAGCTGGCTATGGACACTACTGCCAAAAGATACGAGAGCCCAGAGAACTGTATTCTGCTGAAGGTGCCATTTGGGGCCACATGGGGGTAAGCATCCGAGCACAGGAGATTAAACTGCAGCGGGTGCTCAAGCTGCTGGCGTCTGGAATAACGGCTTTTGGTCAGTCGGTGGATGGTGGGTTCCTGACTGAAGTTCAGCAGGGTGCCCTGGCTCTCATGTGCAATGTGCACTTTGAAATTAATTGTCTCAGAAAGAGCGCCATCCGCCCCACCAATAATCCCAGGTTTGCTGCCCTGTGCAAGCCTGGCACCGTCCAGCCGCCGAACCTTTTATTTGGGGAAGACCTGGCTAAAAGAGTCATGGAGCTGGATTATGAAGCCAAAAACGTCGGGCTCATCAAGGCGCCAGTGACCAGCAGAACCCTCCGATGCCAGTACCCCTACAATCGGTTTGCTGAAACCGGGGCTGGGCAAGAACCAAGCCGACTGTTTACTGTGTGCAACTGGCACTCCCCAGCAGGAGCAAGGGGAAACATGCCTTTCCCACCCAGAACCAGGCAAAGAGCACCAGTAACCATGGAGGTAGGTGGGTCTGGCTCTTGTCCAAACATATTGCGAGAGAATTGCCTACCAGTTGGAGGGAGGTTACACAGGTTTTTGGGAGAATGGTATAAAATAACATCAAATGTGTTTATACTGCAGAGTATTCAAGGGTTTAAAATTGAATTTATTCCCAACCTGTGTCCACCCACCCAGCACAAACAAAAATGGGCACTCATCTTCTCACAAACAGAGAATTTGATGATCCAAGCTGAAATAGCAAACTATGCCTCAAGGGAGTAAATGAGAAAACAATTTATCAGACCCATCAATTCATGTCTAATGTGTTCCCTAGACCAAAGAAGGATAGTAAGTGTAGGATTATCTTGGACCTAATAGGACTTAATCTGATTGTGCAGTATCAACATTTAAAAACGGAAACTTTTGCTACTACCAAGCAACTGCTTTCCAGGGGGTGTTATATGGCACGTATAGATCTCCAAGATGCGTATTATTCAGTGCCTGTTCATAAAGACTATTGCAGATATTTGAAATTTAACTGGATGGGACAATTGTGGCAATTTCGAGCTCTAAATAATGGATTAACCTCAGCCCCTTGCCTATTTACAAAGCTGCTAAAACCAGTACTTGTATTATTACAGTCACAAGGCCATATAATCATGGCCTATTTGGGTGACATTCTAATCATTGGAAACACCTTTGACGCAGCTGAGTTATCACTTTCAGATGTTCAACTCACGGTGCAGAGACTAGGATTCATTGTCCACCCAGTTAAATCAAAATTGGTGCCGGTTAACCTAATTGACTATCTGGGTTTCACAGTTAATTCCAATCACATATCTGTGACTCTGCCCCAGGGAAAGAGAGTAGATTTAATTGAAGGCTGCATCAAGCTCCTAAAGGAGCAATCGCCCTCAATTAAACAGGTTGCGAGCTTAATTGGTAAATTGGTGGCAGCTTTTCCAGCAGCCCATTATGGACCTTTGCATTACCTACTTTTACAGAGAGCAAAGGTACAGGCACTGAGAATACATGCAAATCATTACAACCGGCCCATGCACTTACCATCTGAAGCCATCGCAGAGGTACAGTGGTGGGTTAGAAACATATTAAATTGTTATGGCACAATTTTGACCAAAGCGCCTTCACTTATTTTACAGAATTATGTCAGTGCCCTAGGTTGGGGTGCTACTGATACCAGGTCTAGCTGTGGAGGCAGATGGGATATGCATGAGGCACAGATTCTCCAATCAGATTGAATAAATTATTTAGAACTTTTAGAAGCATTCTATGGGCTCAAAGCTTATTGTACCACTTAGCATCACCTACATGTCCAACAGCAGATTGACAACACCACGGCAGTGGCGTATGTCAATCACATGGGTGGAATCAAGTCAAAATCATGTGATGGATTGGCTAACACTATTTGGCACTGGTGCATAAAAAATAATATTTGGATTTCAGCTGTCTACTTGCCAGGTGGACTCAATGTGGTGGCTGGCACCAGGTCACGCAAATTCAACGACAACACCGAGTGGATGTTGAATCAGGATGTATTTGATGAAATTGTCCTTCGGTATGGGATGCCAGATATCGATTTGTTTGCATCCAGACTTAATCACCAGGTACCGAAGTATGTTTCATGGGAACCAGACCCTGGGGCAGTGGCGGTGAATGCATTCTCACTGCACTGGGGCGGAATGTTTTTATTTGCCTTACCCCCCTTCTGGCTCATCAGCCAGTGCCTGACTAAGATCAAGTAGGACACCGCTATGGGGGTTCTGGTGGTACCCAACTGGCCTACACAGCCATGGTTCCTGCTCATTTCGGAAATAACCACGCACTCTATTATGGTGGTTCCAAAGCGGAAAAATTTATTGGTGCACTCTGTGACTGGGGATCCACACCAATTGAATGATCGTGTAAATTTGTTAATTTGCAGATTTTAAGAAGGCCGTACTATCCCTCCAGGATGACGTGATGGTATCCACAATTAGACTGTGGATACCATCACGTCATCCTGGAGGGATAGCACAAAAATGGAATACCTCTCCCATATCAGGAAATGGGAGGAATTTTGTGTACATGGTAACAACACTTACCACACTGCCTCCATCCCAGATGTGCTAGAATTCCTATCCCACTTGCACTCCAAAGAAAGATTGAGTTATAGTGCCATCAACAGTCCCAGGAGTGCCCTGTCTGCATACCTGTACCGGGGGTCAGAACTCCAATCGTTATGGTCCCACCCATTAATATCCAGATTCATGAAGGGTGTGTTTTATTCAAATCCTCCTAGACCTAGGTACTCTCAAATCTGGGATGTGAGGATGGTACTCACGGTGCTCTGTCAATGGGGAACAGCCACATCATTGTATTTACTAAAGATCACCCTCAAATTGGTTATGTTCATGGTACTTACATCAGCGCAAAGGGTTCAGACTCTCCACAAACTGCGTTTGGACAGGATGGTATCATCACAAAATGATGTTACTTTTCACATCTATGACTTACTCAAACAGAGCAGACCAGGGGTGTCTGGATACAAGCTTGTATTGTCATCTTATCCCACAGATTCACGGCAGTGTGTAGTGGCGCCCTGAAGCGTTATATTGATGTCACGCAGAGCCTCAGAAGTTCCGAGGTAGCACTATTTATAAGCCACAAAAAGTCACATAGGCAAGTGTCATCTTAGACCATCTCACGATGGCTGAAGCAAGTCCTGGGGTGTGCAGGAGTTAATACTCAAAACTTTAAATCTCACTCCACCAGGGCAGCATTAACGTCAGCGGTGAGGGCAATGGACGTCCCTCTAGACCATATCCTCGTGGCCGCAGGATGGTCAAATGAATCGATTTTTCAGAGGTTCTACAACAAGCGCTTGTTGAATCCGGGGTGTTCGCCCACTCTGTGTTAAACTTTGTTTCATAGCTTCTCCCTGGGAGAGAGAAGTCGCTATTGTATATATTTTCTTATTTGTGAATTAAAGCATTAACATGTTAATCAGTAGCATGAATCAATGTTGTTACTAATTCACTCCTCCTGAGTCAACTGCTTGCAGTGTGATATGCCTGGATTTGGATCAGCGTGAAATCACAGACCTTTAAAGTCTTCATGGAATCACTCACGTGACTCCGAAGTAAAATAGTAAGATTGAACGAGAACTTACCAGTTTGAAATTTGATCTTTATTTTATGAGGAGTTACGATGAGCGATTACATGCCCACCGCTCCCAACCCTCATATCACAAAGCTCATCTGGTAGTTCTAGAGTTCTAATTCTTACTATAATACTTCAATTGTTGTTCTTCTGTGATTTCACACCGCTGCTTTGAAGATTGACGCACATGCTGACTGGCGGGGTTCTTCTTCACGTAATCGCTCATCGTAACTCCTCATAAAATAAAGATCAAACCTCAAACTGGTAAGTTCTCATTTAATCTTACTATTAATGTAGGATTAGTGAAAATGAGTTGTTGATGATTGGCACAGGATCAGTGGGCCTGAGGGCCTATTTTCATGCTGCACCTCCCTCTCTCTCTATGGCATTTCTTCAGAGATAAAGTCAATAATTTTCGAAAGAAGGTAGAACTTCCCATCCACAGATTGCTAGTGATGAGAAGCGATGATACAATGCAAGTTGCAAAATGTATGTCCGCATCACAAAGGAACAACTTTACTAATTAAAGTATATATGACAATTAAACACTCTTGAATCTTAGCTTTCTTGAAATCTTTACTTTAACACTTTACTTTACTTTGGAGATACAGTATGGAAACAGGCCCTTCAACATACCAAGTCCACTCTAACCAGTGATCACCCTTTACACTAGCATATTCCACACAGTAGGCACAATTTACAACTTATAGAAGCCAAATAACCTACAATTCTGTATATCTTAATGGACCTGTCTCATGGTGCGAGTTGACCCACGAGGTACCCCGAGTGAAAGACTCGTGGTTGTGTATGAGACTTCAAGTTTATGATCAAGTGTTTAACCGGGTTCCCACGGGTATGTCATTGCTGTGATGTTCCAACTTCCTCTCCTGAGTTACCAAGTTCCTCTCCCGTTACTCTTGAGCCAACCGTGAATGAAGGTATGTTTTAATAAAGCAACAATGTTAAAGAAGTCATCTCCACATTTATCTTACTACTAAAATCCATTGGGTAGGTGGACCATCTTTCTATGTCCTTTCTTATGTTTTGGTTGATGTGATTATAATTGGCCCCATACAACATTGATATATTTTTTGTTATATGTACCCCTAGGTATTTGATTGATTTTGAATCCCATTTAATATTATAATTTTGTTTGATTTCTTCTGGAGGAGGACAATTAAATAGGAGGATTTGAGTTTTTTAAATATTCACTTTATATTCTGCATAAAAATTAAATTTATCTATGATCCCCATCATCCTTGGAAAGGAGTGTGTTTATTTCCGTGAGATACATCATTACATCATCTGTGAAAAGGCCAATTTTATGTTTCTCTGTCTCTTTATAGTTACTCCCCTCAGTTCCCTATCTTGACGAATCGCTTGAGCCAATGGTTCAATATATACAGCAAACAGGGTAGGGCTAAAGACAACATCCTGTCTCGTTCGCTTCCTAACACAAATCTCTCAGTTAATGGACCCATTCACCTTTACTCTTGCAGTAGGTTGCTGGTAAATTGCTTTAATAAACTTGAATTGACTCTTCGGTAAAGCCAAATCTTTCTAGTGTTTGATATAAGAATTCCAATTAACCCTATCAAAAGCCTTTTCCGCATCTAGACTTATCAGGACAGCAGGCGTACTTTCCTTTTGAATCTTGTGTAATATATGTAGGGTTCTTCTAATCTGTCCTGTGTTGTCTGCCTATTATAAACCAGTCTGGTCTTCATCAATTAAATCTGGCATGAACTTTTCAAAAATCGTTTGGAGATAATTGAAGAATATAATTTATAGTCCACATTTAGAATTGATATTGGTCTGTAGTTGGTACAATTTTCCTTGTCTTTGTTCTCTTTGGGGATTAATGTTATAATTGCCTCTTTCCATGACGGGGGTGTTTTGCCTTCTTTGATAATCCAGTTAAAGGTTCTCAGAAGAAGTGGGTTCAGCTCATTCCGAAATATTTTATACCATTCTATAGGGAAACCGTCGCTGCCTGGGGCCTTGTTGGATTTCATCCTACCAATAGTCTTCTCTTTCTCCTCCAGTGATATTTCTGCTGTGATTATTTTATTTTGTGTCTCTCCAATACAGGGCAGATCTATTGTACTTAAAAAAGTCCTTATTGATTCCCCAGTAATCAGGCCTCCGTGTTGGCCAATGCCTGGTTGATCGAGCGTTCTTACAGTTGCGAGCGAGCGAGGAACACAAAGCTTCTGAGGGTTCATTGTTCCCCTGGTTTGGATTGCTCCCAGGAGAGCGGGCGCAAAGACAAATTTAGGCATTTTTCTGTGGAAGGGGGAGGGCAGAATAGAATCTAAAGCATTGTAACAGCAGCACTCTCCCCAACACGAAACACGGCGCAGCGTAAACAATTAAACAGCTTCACTTTTAAAAGCAAAGACACACGTAAAAATTACATGGCCCCATGAAATCGCCTCTCAATTGCTTTGGGGTTGGAATTGCAATATATATAATATATATAATATGTATTTACATATTACACATATTATACTACAAATACATATATATATTATATATATTGCAATTGTGAGAGTGGTGAATCTGTGGAAGTCGTTGCCACAGAAGGCAGTTGAGGCCAGTTTGTTGGCTATAAGAGAGAGTTAGTGGCCCTTGTGGCTAAAGGGATCAGGGGGTAAGGTGAGAAGGCAGGTAAAGGATACTGAGTTGGATGATCAGCCATGATCATATTGAATGGCGGTGCATGCTCGAAGGGCCGAATGGCCTACTCCTGCACCTATTCTCTCTCTCTCTCTCTCTCTCTCTCTCTCTCGCTCTCTCTCTCTCTCTCTCTCTCTCTCTCTCTCTCTCTCATATATATATTATCTTATCTATATAATATATTATATATATATTTATATACACACACAGCATGTCCATGTGCTGTATATATACTTTGCGTGGTTCCTGGGTTGCCTACTGCTGGGTAACTCCGCGAAAAATCTTCCCCCAACATTTCAAATCTAAATCTCTCGCCAATCCACAGCCTTCGACCGATTAACTAAAATTGTTTTAAGACCAAAACAAAATAGTTCTCGCGAATTCCAAGTTCCCGAGTTTTGGGGGGGGGGGGGGAGAAGTTGGCCATCGGTGAAAAATACAACTCCAGCTGGAATATAAGAAGAGATAAAACAAAAACACTGAAAGCAAATAGTAACTTAACAGCGGGAAATAGGACATATGTGTGTGTGTGGTGTGCGCGCTACTGAATACTTTCTATCCAGTGTCTCCGCTGCAAATTGCAATGCATACGCGTTTGATATTTAGACAAAACTTAATTTATTTCAGTTTTTGCATTTTTTAGTTTGTTCCACGCACTTAATTAGTTTTAATCCCTCCAGAAAAAACCTGAAAGTCGAGATGGTTCTCATACATAAAGCCCAAGAGATGGCTTCTTGATTCTGACGAGTGTTTGGGGAAAATAGACACAAAAAGCTGAAGTAACTCAGCGGGACAGGCAGCATCTCTGGAGAGAAGGGATGGGTGATGTTTCGGGTTGAGACCCTTCTTCGGACTGGTGTTTGGGAAACGTGGATTAGGTTTGTTTTTGGGGGGGTGAGGGGGAATACATTCGCCTTTTTCTCTGATTTCAGGAATGAATGCACGTTGACACACATAACACAGAGAAGGGGAGATCGCTGCGTTTAGGTCTGAGGCGAAAGGAGCCAAAAAGTTCTCGATTTTCCCTGGCGATAGTTTCACTTTTTTTGCATTTTTCCTTCTCTCCAGAGATGCCGCCTGTCCCGCTGAGTTACTCCAGCTTTTCGTGTCAAAGTTCAATCTCATTTCATTGCAACTTTCAGCTCTGGATACCCCGCGTTGTTCCGCGCGTATTTCAGCATTTATATTTCTCAAGCCTCTTTACCTCCCGGAGCCACATGTAACTTAACCATATGTAATTACTCCAGCATTGTGTGTCTATCTTTGGTTCAGTCTTTACTCGAGCGAACGAACAGATTATAAGAAAGTTCCCACGGTAGACTCACAAAACACTAAGGTAAACGCACGGGCCACTACGTTCTTGCAACGAGTTTAAATGTTTCTATTTTTAACTTGAACAGTTAATTTGACTCGTGGAAAAAATCAAACATGTTTGATTTTTTTCACGAGTTAACAAGTTTCCCGAGAACCTGCCGTTAGCGCCACGAGTCGATAAGTTGCTCGTGGGAGTTCCGACATTCCCGCTACGTGATCACCACGAGTGAAAACTCGGGGTCACTCGTGGGCCAACTCGCACCGTGAGACAGGGGTTTTAGGGTGTGAGAGGAAACTGGAGTACCCGGTGAACTGGAGTACACATAGTCACAGTGAGAATGTACAAACTCTCTACAGACAGCACCTGCAGTCAGGATTGAACCCAGGTCTCTAGTGCTGTAAGACATCAGATCAATCGTTGCACCACTCTGTTGCCCCAAAGTTTTATCAACATCTTGTCCTTTTTATCCAATTGGTCAATGCTGTACAAATTAATGTATGTAATCAAATTATAGTTTGTGTTATTCTCAAGATAAGAATGTAAATTCTGGTCTCATTTATATGTGTGCAGACATTGGTGAATTCAGTGAGTTTATAAAAGTTATCCAGTATATTTCAATGAATGTTGGTTACAAATTGACACATCCAATGGAGCATTTTTAACATGTGTGAGAATTGATTACTTTCAAAATGGCAGCTAATTCAGTCTTACCTTAAATGGCAGTTAACAAATTTCACACAGAAGGAATATAAATGAATTAGATTAGTATGGCTGTCAAGGGCTATAGGGCATAGGCAGCAGAATGGGGTTGGGAGGGAGAGATAGATCAGGCATGATTAAATGGCGGAGTAGACTTGATGGGCCAAGTGGCCTAATTCTGTTCCTATCACTTATTTATGACCTTATGAATATACGTGGAACTGAGAAAGATAGCACGAGAAAGATAACCTATGACTCTTTAGATCATAAAGTAAGGAAAGTGGAAATAACAAATTGGAAATGTACTTTTGATTGAATTGCATGATTGACAAACTTTAATTAATTGTGTGAAGTAACAGTTTCATATTATTTCTGAGGCAGATTCATATAATTGATATTCTAGACTGTAAATGCCCAAGAGTAAAGGCCTTTAAGAAAGTTCACCTTGTTTCTAACCATTCAATATATGGATTTAACCAGACCCATTAAAACCTCTGCTAAGATTTTCCTGAAATTCAGCACTGCTGCAGAATGCACTAACATCTTACCACCATTCTGCTGTTTTGCATTCAAGAGTCAATGGAGAGTCATGTGTTTAATTGTCTTACTGTATGTAGTGAAAAAATGTTCCATTTGTATTCTTATTGTTTCCATTGTTGTATTTATTGTTCACCTATTATTACCAAATATACTGGTTACTTGAGCATACAAGTAAATAAATTAATTGCATCCTGTTTATATGACAATAAACTAATCTGAATCCCCAATCTTCCAATCAACATCGTTGTTGCCCTTGCCCTTTTGTTACTACACTTTCTCTGCAACTATAACACTATAATCTGCACGCTGTTTCCTTTCTCTTTTGCACTACTTGTTGTACTCCTGCCTGGTATGATTGTACTCATGTGTGGTTTGTGTGATTTGCCCGGATTGAACACAAAACACTGTATCCCCAGACATATGACAATATTATTAAACAATGCCAAATCATACCAAACCAAACCGAAATCTGAATTTGAGCTTATTCCAAGAAAATAATAAGATAATATGCATCAAATAAAAACAAAGTCTTTGTTGATTTAGCTGATCTCAGCTCGTAATTGTACAAGCCTTTCAAATAAAATCAACCTGCCCCTTCTATAGGCTATGTGGCAACCTTTGCTGGAGGTTTACTGTCTGGGCAATGAATATCAACAACATCTGCTCTGGATCTAACAGTTCTATGAAATCTGCCATATTAAGATAGAAAATACTTTTGTTGTAATAAGTAAAACTCTGGCCAAGCACTGAATACCAAGCCAACTGCTTGCAAAGTGCAAATTTATTTTACAGATGAATGTTTAAATACAATTTCCTATGGATCTATAATTGATGATTTTATTAATTATGGAGGCTTTTATCTAGTACTAGACTAAGTGGGACCCATTGGGTCCCATGTTCAGTGTCCCATGGTGTCCCAGGTCCCTCAATGCCAATATTCCACCTCTCCACTGATTCCAATATTGCTGGCCAATGTGGGGCGGGGGGGGGGGGGGGGGGGGTGGGGCGTTTCTGGAGCACTAGTATGGGTATTGTGGACCGAAGTGACTGGTTTCCAGAGGGCTAGTATGGGCATTGTGGGCCAAATTGATTTTTCGGCTGGCAGCTCAATCTCTCAGGCCTGGTGGGCTGGCAGCTCAGTCACTCAGGCCTGGTGGGCTGGCAGCTCAGTCACTCAGGCCTGGTGGGCTGGCAGCTCAGTCACTCAGGCCTGGTGGGCTGGCAGCTCAGTCATTCACGCCTGGTGGGCTGGCAGTTCAGTCACTCAGTCACTCAGGCCTGGTGGGCTGGCAGCTCAGTCACTCAGGCCTGGTGGGCTGGCAGCTCAGTCACTCAGGCCTGGTGGGCTGGCAGCTCAGTCAGGCCTGGTGGGCTGGCAACTCAGAAACTGCCTGAAGTTCTGCCCAAAACAGGTGAGAAACTCTGCGAGAGAGAAGGCGGAGAGAGTGGAGAATCAATTTTAGAAATGTTTCATCTTTTTCTGCAGATTACGGCTATGAAGGAGGAAAGTCTATCCTGCCCTGGATCTCACAGGGAGCAAATTAAGGGAGGGAGAAAAGTACTGGGGTGAGGTTTAATACTTGCAGGGGGAATACTTACTGATGGGCCAAATGGACTACTGCTGAGCTAGCACAGGCCTGATGGGCCGAAGGGGCTCTTTAAAAAAAAAAGTGAGTGAAATCTCATTGAAAGGCACTTCTTCAGACCTTTTCCAGGCCTGGCACGGGTCTTTAGGGCCAAAATGCTCCTCCTGGGCTAATACAGGCATTTTTGACAAAAGCGACAGGTTTCTCGGCTGTGGGCCAAAACTACTGGTTTCAGGCAGGTCAAACAATTCATTTCATTTCATTTCATTTCCATTTCATTTCAAGAACACGGCAGGCCAAACCACTCATTGCATTTTCATTGCATTTCCAATTCCATTGCAGTTCCAAGCACGGGGCAGGCCGAATACCTCATTGCATTTTCATTTAATTGCCATTGCATTTGCAGTTTCAAGCACAGGGCAGGCCGAATACCTCATTGCATTTTCATTTCACTACCATTGCACAGGGCAGGCCAAGCTAAACAGCTAATGACATTTTCACTTCACTTCCATTGCCATAGAAGTTTCAAGCACAAGGCTGGCCAAGCCAAACAGCTGATTGCATTTTCACTGCACTTCCATTACCATTGCAGTTTCAAGCACAGGGCAAGGCAAGCCAAACAGCTGATTGTATTTTCACTTCACTTCCATTGCCATTGCAGTTTCTAGCACAGGGCAGGCCAGGCCAAACAGCTGATTGGATTTTCACTTCACTTCCATTGCCATTGAAGTTACAAGCTCAGGGCAGGCCAAGCCAAACAGCTGATTGCATTTTCACTTCACTTCCATTGCCATTGCAGTTTCAAGCACAGCGCAGGCCAAGCCAACCAGCTGATTGCATTTTCACTTCAATTCCATTGCCACTGAAGTTACAAGCTCAGGGCAGGCCAAGCCAAACAGCTGATTGCATTTTTATTGCACTTCCATTGCCAATGCAGATTCAAACACAGGCAGACCAAGCCAAACAGCTGATTGCATTTTCACATCACTTCCATTGCCACTGCAGTTTCAAGCACAGGGCAGGCCAAGCCAAATAGCTGATTCCATTTTCACTTCACTTCCATTGCCATTGCAGTTTCAAGCACAGGGCAGGCCAAGCTAAACAGCTAATGACATTTTCACTTCACTTCCATTGCCATAGAAGTTTCAAGCACAAGGTTGGCCAAGCCAAACAGCTGATAGCATTTTCACTGCAATTCCATTGCCACTGCAATTTCAAGCACAGGGCAGGCCAAGCCAAAGAGCTGATTGAATTTTCAATTCACTTCCATTGTCATTGTAGTTTCAAGCACAGGGCAGGCCAGGCCAAACAGCAGATTGCATTTTCACTTCACTTCCATTGCCATTACAGTTTCAAGAACAGGGCAAGCCAAGCCAAACAGCTGATTGCATTTTCACTTCACTTCCATTGTCATTGTAGTTTCAAGCACAGGGCAGGCGAAGCCAAGCAGCTGATTGCATTTTCATTTCACTTCCATTCCCATTGCAGTTTCAAGCACAGGGCAGTCTAAGCTGTTATATTCCGGACAGCAGAATGAATAACAACTTACACGCAGGCTGCCTGGATCATGAGAGAGCTTTATAACCCAACATTTCCTACTTATATACAACACTAACTCATTAGCATACACATGAATATGCATGAATACATTACACTGCTCTCCTTTTTTTAAGTATTAAATCTAAGTTCACAGTTACAATGTTCTAGTTGTGATACTTGATTTAAACCAGTATTCATGAAATCTTAAATGATAACATAATATATTTATTTCACATATTTACACATTTTAATTCTACCTAGACAGTGAGTTATTTAACTTAAAAAACCTAATCTGACTACTGGTTTATGGATCCTGCCTGATCATCTAACGGTAACAGGTGTAACAGGTTTATGTGTTGACTCAACTGTAGGCTTGTTTGGCTCTTTATTAGTACCCTGACTTTGTCCAGAGGATTCTGTTTCTTTGTCTGTACTGACTGAAATTTGTGTTTCAATCACAGTGGTCTCTTCCAACTTCTTTATAATGTAATTGAATGGCATGTCTTTTGCCTTTAAGGGTGGAAGGAGATTCACGGGTGGCCATACACTTCAGGACTGACCTCCATGAGCAGAATCACTTTCATGTGTTCGCAAGCGGTCTTACTTGTTTCAGTCACTATCTCCCCTTCACCGCTAATCTCCAATATATTGTTTGCCGTGAAAAACATGTTTGCTCTCTCCATAGAGGAGCTGAACGGCTCTCTTCTCTTGTCAAAAGTGCCAAGGTTTCCGATGTAGACCATGGACGCTGCCATCACGTTGTTCTCTTTTTTTTAAGTCAGTTCAAAAACCCCAATTTCCTGTCTGTTCTGGTGTAACAGTTCACCTGAAACTTAGCTGTACAAAGGCTATTCAGCTTGAGTAATCTGACAAAAAAAAACTCAGTCTAAAATGTTATACCATCCCAAGGACGACATCTTGCCACATAGACACAACGTAGAGATAGCCTGACAAACTCTTGCCGATTTTTCAGCTGCTGTTTTAACTACAGTCCCCTGCATAGAAGGATTTGCAGCCTCTCGAGTCTAGCTCGCAAACAACTGCAACACAACTCTGCATTTACTGTTTAAACTGTTAAACAATACTGCGTGTTGCAAAACAGTCCTGCATTGTATTTAAAGGATGAGTTCACAAACTCTATCCCATGCTCGTCGCCAATTTTGTTATATTCCAGACAGCAGAATGAATAACAACTTGCACGCAGGCTGCCTGGATCACAAGAGAGCTTTATTACCCAACATTCCCTACTTATATACAACACCAACTCATTAGCATAAACATGAATATGCATGAATACATTACACACGCCAAACAGCTGATTGCATGTTCACTTCACTTCCATTGCCATTGCAGTTTCAAGCACAGGGCATGCCAAGCCAAACAGCTCATTGCATTTTCACTTCATTTCCACTGCCAGTGCAGTTTGAAGCACAGGGCAGGCCAAACTACTTATTTCATCTTCATTAAGGGCTAACAAATCATTTATTGCAAGTACATTGCAGACTCACAGTTCAGTTGATTCACAGCCCAGAATGAGAATAGTGGCCTCTCTCTCGTGATCTTGCAGAGTGACTGAGTCATGTTCAGGCATTTGGTGTTTTATACTCCTACCCCCCCCCCCCCCTCCACCCTCAGAAGGGGCGTTACCTTCAATGCGGTGATTAACAAGCGAGAGGATCTCAAGGTTTTTTAAACACTCATAACCTTTTTTATTTTACACCAATGGGAAAAATCCTCAGGGCCTGCGCAGCAGAGGAGGACTGTGAATAAGATGGCCAAAAATCATAGCGAAATATGTAAGCATTTTTTTCTAAAATCAATATACAGCGTAGACAGGAAGTGGTCAAGATGAGACTTTTAATTATATAGATTTTAAAGAGACAGTGGCTTTAAGATGAAGCAATTTTCCTTCGGAATGTCCATGCAAGCACGATATTTGGAGTTTGAATCTAATTTCTATGACCTATATATTAGACAGGATGTTTGTTCTGTATGCCAAACAAATATAAGTCCATTAGGAATTTTATTTTGTAAAAGTCGAGTTACAACTCACCAGACATATGAATGGTTTCAATTGCTGACAAGTGTCAATGTAAATTGCATTGCAATTTAATTATAAGTTGCTCAACTACCAAGAGTGCTTAGCTCCAGGGAAGTTCTGAACAAAAATAAAATTGTTAAACTGCATTAACAAATCTTGGTAACAATGAATTGTTTAGCATCATGGAATGCAAATATCTCCTTCCACTTTCAAGTATGAAGTGGGATTGATCGACAGATCCATACCTAAAGACCTTTTAGTGCAGAATAAATGTGGCAGACATTTCTCGATGTGTGCAATTCAGTCTAGTTTCTGGAACTGTCACTTCTGACATGTGAATGGTACAATTTACATTTAGCATTGTATTATTGAGAGTCAGTAAAAGGCTACTTTAATGTCAAAAAGATTGTAATACATCTTGGAAAGGGTATGTTAACCCTTTTTTTCTCTGGAGGTGCCACCTGACCTGATATTTACTGTATTTTCAGATTTGATTTATGATAATTATTTGGGATTAAATCTGTGGACTGAAGCTATATTGACCGTGGCTAACTGTTCACAAGAGAGTCAATGGAGCTCAGCCACTTGAACCGAAACAGGTCAAAAACAGGTGCATGCACTTTCAGCGTGAAGCTTCCACATATTTACTGACAATGTAGAGCCTAAAGACCACCTGGAACTCTCAAAGCAATCCAATTTCTGTGCGAATTTTGTCTTCTACTCTTCTACATGCTAGTTCAAGTTACGTCAAGTTTATTATCATGTACAGTGAGGTATACGTCGTAGACTCATAAATTCATGGATTAAAACAGCAAGGGGGCAGGTCCTTTGGCCCAACTTGCCCTTACCAACCAAGATTCTAGGATACAAATTGGAAAGCAAAGGAAAAAGTGAGGTTTATGTTATTATTTTGTTTAGATTAATATTTTAATTACTTTCATATTCCTGTAATTATTGTTGCTTTATACATTTGCAATTCTTTTGAAGGAATTATATATTTTTTCAATTTGAGTAAGTTTTGCTGAGTGTCAGGAATATTTAAAAGCCATTGAAGTCATCCTCCAGCTGTGCCTTTTGCCAAAGCCGCCGGTAATGTTATAAGGCCAGATTTCTGCATAATTGCCAGCTTGTGGTGGAGACTTGCTGATCGACCCATGTGACATAACTTCTAGATTTAGCCACAGCAAGTGTAGGTGCAGGAAGATTGTGAACATCTCTGGTAAAACATGGTCTAGAGCATAAAATATGGAGATAAGGATGAAGCCTATCGAGAGTGCCATTTAGAGCACATGGAAGTTAAACATTTCTGTTCATATGTAATATGATTATTTTGTTAATGGTTTTAAATTATTTTTATCGTGAAATATAAATAAACATGCTGGAAAACCTCTCAAATCATTTAGAGCCATGAGGCTATTTTTAACAGTCTTCTACCTGTATTCTCTGTTTAAAATATCAAATTTATCAACCCTGTGTTGAGTTAATACTTTCCCAGATCAGTATTAATACTGAAAAAGCAAGAAAATAATGCATATGGACAATGATAAAAAAACTAATATTCTAATTGGCAATGAATTGACGCTTTTGGAACAATAATCAAAATAAATTATGGGCGGCACAGAGGCGCTGCGGTAGAGTTCCTACTTTACAGCGCCAGAGACCCGAGTTCAATCCTGACTATGAGGGCTGTCTGTGCAGACTCTTTACGTTCTCCCCATGACCTGTGTGGGTTTTCACCGAGATCTTCGGTTTTCTCCCACCACACTCCAAAGATGTTCAGGTTTGTAGGTTAATTGGCTTGGTATAAATGTAAATTGTCCGTAGTGTGTGTAGGATAGTGTTAGTGTGCGGGAATCGCTGGTCAGTGTGGAGTAGGTGGGCCGAAGGCCGGTGATCCACACTGTGTCAATGATACAATACAATAAAGCATTATTCATCCCCAGAGGGAAATTGTTTCTGACGACAGTCACAACCTACAAGGTACACACAAACTTGAAATTTAAAGAGAAAATAAAAAGAAAAGACAAGCGACTGTTGGCTGGCTGTTGCTAAATTAAACAAAGTCAATATTGAGCTGAATTAATGTATTCATGCCTTGCTAGAAACCTTGCATAATCACAGGTGTGAATATTATATTAAGAAGAGGAATCTAGAATGGTTGAGTAATATCAATCAGGGGGTGACATTATCTGAATGATACATATTCTGACTGACAAAGCGGAATTCAGGATGTTATATAGTTGTTGCTTTTAAAAAGGACTTGTTAACACAAGACATGACATACCCTTACTGTTTAATCAGACAGTGAAACTAGAAGAAAAGGTGATAAATGTAGGAAGCCAATAGAATCGGAAAATACTGAGTTATTCCAAAGTAAATCTTCCTGAAAACATTTGGGATGCAGCACTTAACTAATTTGAGATGTCACATTGGATATGTATATGAAAGCCAATTGCTAGTTCTGAGCAATAAGAGTGCTCAGAACTCTTATCTGAGTTCTGAATTCAGAGTTGTTTAATATGCAATTGCTGTTGCTGTGTCTATATTTCAATAAGACCAGAAAGTATGAGTCGGATCATGACATCTATTGACACCAGTTGCACATTGATCTAAATAATATTTTCCAAGTGAAAGCATATCTATCTCCTGCAGAGATTTCTTGTGCTTTTCCATATTGTGACAGGAATCGTAGGCCTCGCAAAGTAACTTAATTAATGCTCGTGGTAGGTATTGGATTACTTGAACTAAAATATGTAATTAATAACATGAAAGAAAAGTAGATCCATTTAGATATAATGTTTAAAATATATTGTCATTAAGTTAATATTCCCAAACTCTTTGCAGCCAATTAATGAATTGTGTAAGTCTAGTTTGTTCTATAATGTCAGAAAAAACAATATGAACCATAAAGCCACATAATTGTTTTGTTGTTAGTATTGTTTGGTTTCAATACAATTTGGATTGAATATTGCACTGCAAAGGGTTATGGCGAGAAGGCAGGAGAATGGGGTTAAGAGGGAAAGATAGATCAGCCACGATTGAATGCAGAGTAGACTCGAAGGGTCGAATGGTCTAATTCTACTCTTATGACTTGCGAACTTATAAACAGCAGAATAGTAGCAACAAACCACATTATAAACTCATTAAAGTGAGAATTGGTTCATGGAGCCCCTTAAATCTGCTATGCCATTCACAAATGTCATGGCTGGTACTCATTTTATACCCACCAGATAGCCATATTGTGGCGTCAGCCAAAACACGGGCCACTTATGCTCGAACCCTCGTCAGGAGATACGAGGGCGGGCATGTGACGGCATGGGCTAAAGGGAGTGTCCTGGTACTTAACGTCTCTCACCTCGAGACTTTAGAAGCAGTCAACAGGTAGCTAAGCCCGAGAGTATAACCTCGCTCAGCTACAGCAACCTTGTAATATGGTTAGCGCACCCACCTAACGTGTCACTACTGAATAAACAACTGTTTGAACCAACCTGATGTCTCACCTTTATTCACCATGTATGGTGCCGCTACATTGGTGACCCGCTACAATATCCTTATATACATACTTCAAATCACAGAACTATCTGCATATCTCTCATCTACGAGCACCATCACAAGGTAACCACTTAAAAAGTCTTGAATGCTGTACAAGGCAGTGCACATTATTTAAAGCATTTCAGTTGACACTTCCTGTGATACCACTCTGCAATACATTTTATTCGATACTCAATTACATTTATTCTAACCCAAATAAATATTTCATCCATTGCTCATAAATAATTTTTCCCATAGAGTTATGTATCTTGACTTCTACGTTCTGAAGACATGGTTACGTCAAATCTGAGCTTCTACTGAATCCTACCACTCACCTGGAAGATAGAAGGTAGAATAGCACAGCGACTGGCCGACTGGCTGACTGGCCAGCAATCCACAGGTTTTAAGAACACGACCAGGTATGCCATAAGGTCCAGATGCTTTTAGGGGTTCACCCTCCTGAAGGATCTTCTGACATTGGCCTCAGTGACTGTGACTGTGATACCTTCACATGGTGTATGGGGGCTCGGGAAGACACATGTCGCTGTCGCTTGAGCTCTCTTCTGATTTTGCCTTGAGGGAAGTGATGGCGTGCAAACCCTGCCACAGCTGCCGACATCCACCTTATCCTCCAGTTTGGAGCAAAAGTCCCTTTAAAACATTTTTGATGGACTTATCAAGGTCATATCTGGACTTCTTGTATGACTGCGTCGCCAGACTTGAATGACCAAGAACTGATACTGACCTCCTGGCTTATCCAAGACTTCTGGTTGGGGAACACAGATGGTTTTCATGGGAACATAATCCCCTGCACATTTCCTTATGGGGTTGGTAACAACTGTGCTGTTTTCATGCAGGTTAGTTGCCAAGTCCTTGAGCATTGGCAAGCAGCCTCAGAGTTGTTCCTCTGCCTTCACTGACCACCTCCATGCAGTCCTCACCGCTGGGGGTGCGCTCTTCAGCCACTGCCTGTATGCAGGAAGAAGCAGCATAGCTGAATGGTCAGATGTCCCGAAGTGAGGGCGGGAAATAGAGAGTCGTCTCTGATGGTGGAATAGCAATGGTTGAGGGTCTTTGATCCTCTGTTGCTGCAGGACAAGTGTTGGTAGTAGTTAGGAAGTGATTTCTACAGGCTGGTTTTGTTGATGTCCCTGGTTATAACTGGAAAGGTGTTAGGGTATGCCGTCTGGTGTTTGTTGACCATGGCGTGCAACTCCTCTGATGCTAGATGCACGTTTGCCTGGAGTGGGATGTAGACCGCCGTCACGATGATGGATTCTATTCTAATTTCAAACATTTGCAGAACAGAAGACCATCCACTCACCAGCTGTTAGCATGTTATCTATCTTAATCTATTCTGCTATTGGTACATTTAAATACAGACATTTTTGATTCATGCAACAACAGAAAATATTAAACATGGATAACACCCAAGCAGCCTGTGAATACAATTTCTTCTGCTCTGACAAAACCTCAAGTATTAATACTAGCCATATGTCGCACCAACTATTTCAGGATGAGTTTCCAATTTTCTTCAATTATTCCCGGACTATTTCAAATTAAGAGATGGGAAATCACAGAAGGGTTTTCACCATTAGCCAATGTTCACTTGAAACAACAGGATCACTATGAAACACATTGTCAGACAATCGTAGCAAGCGGTTGGGCAGAAAAGGGTCCTTCAGCCCACCAAGCACGTGTTGACCATTGAACATCCATTTACACATCCATTTTTAAATTCTCTCTAGATACACATCAACTCCCCCCAGATTCTACCCCTCACCAACGCACTACCAACCCATACCATGTGCGAATGTGGCGCCGAAGGACGAGAAACCAAAGCAAAGAAGTGGAAGCCAAATAACCGAATGGAAACAAAGCCGAAACGCCAAATAACCAAATGGAAATTAAGCCGAAACGCCAACTAACCAAAAGGGTGGAATGCCGAAATGCAAACTAATCAAAAGGGCGGGACGCCTAAAAGCCAACTAACCAAAAGGCTGTGTCGCCTAAAAGCAAACTCACTGAATGATCGCTCTGCCGAAACGGCATCTACATGAAAGTCGGCGTCGCCTACAAGCCAACGGACTGAATGCCGCTCAACAGAAAAGTCAAATAATGGACATGACGTTGCCGGGGGGCGGAACTTGTCAGCGATTGGTCCAGACCCCGCGTCCATCACATCACAGTGGAGGGATGAACATTGTCCCACACCTCCGCTCCACCCGACCCACAGTCCGCGGAGGGTGGCCATGGGAGAGTGGGGGCTGTCCCGACGGATGCGCACCTTTGTCCACGTACAACTCGGTGCTTGGGTTCAGATTGCCAAGTCACCTATGGCTTGTGAGGGAAAATGACCACCATGCTCCGTCTCTTCTATCTCACCACTTCTCTCTCTCGCCCCCTACTCTCTCTCTCTCTCTCTCCCCTCCCCACCTCTCTCCCCCTCCTCTCTCTCCACCCTCTCTCTCCCTTCTCTCTCTCGCCTCTCTTTCACTCCCCTCTTCTCCCTCTCCCCCTCTCTCTCCCCCTCACTCTCCCTTCTCTCTCCCCTTTCTCTCTCTACTCTCTCCCCCTCCTTTCTCTCCCCCTCTCTCTACCTTCTCTCTCCCCTTTCGTTCTCTCCCCTCTCTCTCCTCTCTCTCCCCTTCTCTCTCTCCTCTCTCACCCCCTCTCTCCTCTCTCTCTCTCCCTTCTCTCTCTCCCCTCTCTTTCTCTCCCCTGCTCTCACTCTCCTCTCTCTCCCCCTCCTCTCTCTCCCACTCTCTCTCCCCATCTCTTCTCCCCTACTCTCTTTCTCTCCCCTCTTCTCTCTCTCCCTCTTCTCTTTCCCCCCTCGCTCTCTCCTCCTCTCTCTTTCCCCCCTCTCTCCCTTCTCTCTTTTCCCCTTCTCTCTCTCCTTCTCCCTTTCTCACCCTCTTCTCTCTCTCCCCCCTCTCTCTCTCTCTCCCCCCTTGCTCTCCCTTCTCCCTCTCCCCTTCTCTCACCTCCTCTCTCTCTCCCCCTCTCTCTCTCCCTTCGGCCCGTCTGGGAATGTGTCCCCCATGTTTTAAAAGCGATTTACTATGCTCCGAGCCATCTGTCCCCGTGGCCAGGGTGGGGGTGAATCACCCGGTGTGGTGTCAGGGTCCGGGGGGTGGGGGGGGGGGGGATCACTCTGGTGTGGCGGTTGGGGTCCGATGGCGGTGCATCACATCAGTGACTCTGGGTGGGCGGAGGGACCAGCCTGTCACACACCTCCGCTCCACCCGACCCACAGCCCGTCACAGTGCGGCCGCATGGGGGAGATGAGGCGGAGGGTGGCCGTGGGAGAGTGGGGGCTGTCCCGAGGGATGTGCACCTTCAGCCGCTTACAACTTGGTGCTTGGGTTCAGATTGGCCAGTCACCTTTGGCTTGTGTGGGAAAATGACCTGCACGCTCCTGTCTCCCCCTTCTCTCTCCCCTCTTCTCTCTCCCCTCTTCTCTCTCTCCCTTCTCTCTCTCTAACTCTTTCTCCCTTCTCTCTCTCCCTTCTCTCTCTCCCCCCTTCTTTCTCTCCACTCCCCTCTCTCTCCCCCCTCTCTCCCTTCTCTCTCTCCCCTCTCTCTCTCCCCCCTCTCTCCCTTCTCTCCCTCCCTTTCTCTCTCTCCTCCCCTTCTCTCTCTCCTCCTCTCTCCCCCTCTCTCTCTCCCCTTCTCTCTCTCACCTTTTCTTTCTCTCCATTCTCTCTCTCCCCTCTATCCCTCCTCTCTCTCCCCCCTCTTGCCCCTCCTCTCTCTCTCCCCCTCTCTCTCCCTTATCTCTCTCCCCTTCCCTCTTTCTCCCCTCTCTCTCCCACTCTCTCTCCCCTCCTCTCTCTCCCCTATCTCTCCCTTCTCTCTCTCTGTCCTTCTCTCTTTCTCTCCCCTCTTCTCTCTCTCTCCTCCCTCTCCCCCTCCTCTCTCTCCCCCTCTCTCCCCCTTCTCTCTCTCCACATCTTGCCTTCTTCCCCTTCTCTCTCTCCCCCTTCTCTATCTCCTCCGTCTCCACTGGCAGAAGCGTGGGGGTCATTTTCGCACACAAGCCAAAGGTGACTGGACAATCTGAACCCAAGCACCAAGTTGTAAGCGGCTGAAGGTGCGCATCCCTCGGGACAGCCCCCATTCTCCCACTGCCACCCTCCGCCTCACCTCCCCCATGCGGCTGCACTGTGATGGGTTGTGTGTCGGGTGGAGCGGAGGTGTGGGACAATGTTCTTCCCTCCACAGTGAGGGAGAAGGGAGCGAGAGGGGGATAGAGAAAGAGAAAAGGTGAGAGAGAGAAGGGAGAGAGAGGGGGAGAGAGAGGAGGGAGAGAGAGAAGGGAGAAAGAGTTCGAGAGAGAGAAGGGAGAGAGAGAAGAGGGGAGAGAGAAGGGGGAGACAGGAGCGTGTGGGTCATTTTCCCACACAAGCCAAAGATGACTGGGCAATCTGAACCCAAGCACCAAGTTGTTAGCGGCCGAAGGTGCGCATCCCTCGGGACAGCCCCCACTCTCCCTCGGCCACCTTCCGCGAGCTCTGGGTTGGGTGGAGCGGAGGTGTGGGTCAATGTTCTTCCCTCCACAGTGATGTGATGGACGCGGGGGCCTGGACCAATCGCTGACAAATCCCGCCCCCCGGCAACGTCATGTCCGTTATTTGACTTTTCTGTTGAGCGGCATTTGGTCCGTTTCCATTTGGTTATTTGGCATTTCGGCTTCGTTTCCATTTGGTTATTTGGCTTCCACTTCTTTGCTCCGACTTCTCAACGCCACGTCGGGGTACCACCCATACGTCTTTGGGATGTGGCGTAAACTGGAGCATGATGGGAACCCACACTGTTATTGCGAGAACATGGACACATCACTCAAGGTTAGGATCGAGCCTGGATTTGTAACACTGTGAAGCAGAAGCTCCACTAAATGTGCCGCTGTGTCGCCCCAAATCAATTTTAATGCACTGCTCGAGCTACTTCAAACATGTCATTTGCAATCTTCAGAACGCAATTGTTATATAAATTGACTGGCCGCCATGAATAATTAATGGTGCAATAGTCCAGGCACCAATGAGCATTTTGATCGAAGTAACGCTGGTTCAAGATTCTGGAATGTGTGATAAAGCATAAGCTATTGTTCACTGTCCTCACAAAAACTTTCTCTTTACATTCTCTGGCATTTGAAAACCAGGTCCTACTGTCATGAGTGGATGGGTGGGAAGGAAAGTGAGCAGGATGGAGTCCGGTCCTGCAAGGCAGGGCATAGTAAAAACAGAAAGTGCTGGAGGAACTCAATTTATCAGGTAGCATCTGTGGAGGGAAGCGACAGGTGACATTTTATGTCGGGACCCTTCCTTAGGTTGATAGTAGTAGTGGGGAGTAAGATGGAAAAGAGAGGTGGGTGAGGGACAAATCCTGCCATTCATTCTCTCCATAGATGCTGCCTGTCCAGCTCTGTTACTACAGGATTTTATGTCTATCCTGGAAAATGACAGGTAGATACTGGTGAGGAGAATGTGATTGGGAGATAGGTGGAGTAAGTGACAAAGGAGACCTTTGGGAGAATTAGATATTAAGTCTTGTAAAATTCACTGAAGAAGCATTTGCTTCTGCTGTTTGAATGAGACTTAGGAAATCGGTGGAGATAATTAACAGATTCAAGTTCCTGGGCGTCTATTTCTCTGAAGATCAGGGCCCAGCACATTGATGTAATTACATTAAAGCTCAATAACTCCTAGATTTTCTTGAAAGATAGAAGTGATTTGATACGTCGCTAAATATCAAATTCTACAAGTCAACGGCAAAGATACTGACTGTTGCTTCAAAGCCCGCTTCGGTAACTCGAATGCCCAGGAATTTAGGAAGCTGCAGAAAATGGTGGACATTGTCTGGTACATCACACGTACTGACTTTGTCACCACTAAAACTATCTACAGGAGGTGCTGCTAAAAAAAGGCAGCTAATATCATTAAAGACTCGTGGCCACGCTCACACCTTATTTCTACCATCAGGAAGAAGATACAAGAGCCTGAAAAGCGTAACCTCTAAGTTCACGAACAGCGGCTCGTTATGCCAGCTGTAGGTACTCGGGGCTATTTTTTTACTCGTGGACATTTTACATCAGGCTGAAAAAATGTCCTGACTTACCTGATGCCCCCAGTACCTACGGCTGGCATAACGAGCCGCTACGATATATGTATGGACTCCTACATTCTGCGAGTTTGAAAACTCGGGCGAATTTGTGAATAACTCAGGAGAATTCGTGAATAACTCGAGAAAGTGGGACAGGTCCTTTACACTACCTGAGCAACTATGATCTACTGAAGATTTAGTGAATTAATGTCTTTGGTTTTTGCAATATTATGGTCTGATTGCCAAATATTCCAGAATATTAATGTATTGTGTTATTGATTCTTGTATTTTTAGTTATTTGTGTGTTATTGTGTTAATTGGCCTGTAAAACTGTGAAAAAAAATTAATTGAAATTGATTTGCATTATATACCTGAATGCTGCATTAAGCAATCCACTTTATAGGCCACCATAATTTAGACATTAATTTAATGATATCCTAGAAATGCCTGGACTGTGCTTTTACTCAAGGTAGATTTCGATTGTCGAATTAAGAAATCATCTCTTCAGATTTGTTTTGGGAATCATTCTTCGACACAGTCATCACACTATTTACTATCTGGAAATGTTTTAAACAGGTCTATCAATTTTCTCTTCACTCTGTTTCTGATGGCTGATGAATGTGACGCTGTGATTGTAACTCCGGTTCCCATTGAAGACTGTGTGCTTGCAGATATTATGGATAATTGAAAATGTCTTGTGGTAGTGTGCAATGATCTGACCTTCAGGCTACAGTTTATTGAAATTGCAGCAATGCATGATAAAGCATTGGTACATGCACAACACAGGGTTACAAGTTCATCCCCATGGCTTATTACCCCACTGGTATGACACGGATTGATAGTTCTCATTGCAATTTTGTTTTGCTGGTTTTATATGACCAATTAAAACTATACAGCATGGAATCAGGCCCTTCAGCACAACTTGCCCATGCCGAAACAAGCCTCATCTACACGAGTCCCAGCTGCCTGCATTTGGCCCATATCTTTCTAAACCTATCGCAACCATGCATCTGTCGAAATATGTTTTAATTGTTGTGATAGTACCTTCCTCAACTACCCAGGTAGACAAGAAATGCTGGAGAAACTCAGCGGGTGAGGCAGCATCTATGGAGAAAAGGATTAGGCGACATTCCGGTCGATACTGATGTCGAGGGGGGGGGTTGGGAAAAAGAAAGGAAGAGACGGAGACAGTAGGCTATGTGGGAGAGCTGGGAAGAGGGAGGGGAAAGAGGGAGAAAGCAAGGACTACCTGAAATTAGCGAAGTGGGTGTTCATACAGCTGGGGTGTAAACTACCCAAGCGAAACATGAGGTGTTGTTCCTCCTATTATTTACACTGGGCCTCAATCTGGCAATGGAAGAGGCCCAGGACAGAAAGGTCAGATTCAGAAAGGTAGCGGGAGTTGAAGTGCTAGGCAATGGGGGGATCAGGTTGGTTAGTACGGACTGGGCGGAGATGTGGGTTGATGCGGTCGCCAAGCCTGAGCTTGGTCTCGCCGATGTAGAGAAGGTGAGACCTACGACAGCAGATGCAGCAGATGAGAATAGAGGAGGAGCAGCTGAACCTCTGCCACACCTGGAAAGACTGTTTGGCTCCTTGCATGGAGTCGAGGGGGGAGCTGAAGCAACAGGTGTAGCATTTCCTGAGGTTGCAGGGGAAAGTACCAGGGGAGGTGATCTAGGTGGGAAGGGACTAATTGGCCAGGGAGTTACGGAAGGAATGGTCTCAATGGAAAGCAGAAAGGGGAGGTGATGGGAAGATGTGGCCAGTGGTAGGATCTCGCTGGAGGTGGCGAAAGTGTTGGAGGATTATATTTTGTAAGCACCAGCTAGTAGGGTGCAAGGTGAGGACAAGGGGGACTCTGTCCTTGTAATGAGTAGTGGGATGGAGAGTGAGAGTGAAGCTGCGGGATATAGAGGAGACCCCGGTGAGAGCCTCATCTATAATAGAAGAGAGGAACTCATGTTTCCTGAAGAATGGGGACATCTCCAATGCCCTGGTCTGGAACACCTCATCCTGGTTGCAGATGTAGTGTAGATGGAGGAATTGGGAGTAGGAGATAGCGTCCTTACAGGAAGCAGGGTGGGAAGAAATTCAGTCAAGATAGCTGTGGGAGTCATTGGGTTTGTAGTAGATGTTGATCAGTAGTCTGTTACCTGCGATGGAGATGGTGAGATCAAGGAACAGTAGGGAGATGTCGGAAATGGTCCAGGTGAATTTGAGTGCCGGATGGAAATTGGTGGTGAAATGGATGAAGTCAGTGAGTTCTGCATGGGTGCAGGAGATAGCCAACTACCTCCTCAACTACCTCCTCTGGCAGCTAGTTCCATATACCTACACCCTTTGTGAAAAAATGTTGCCCCTCAGGTTGCTTTTAATTATTTTCCCCTCACTTTAAACCTATCTACAGTATGTCCTCTGTTTCACGATTCCCTTACATTGGGTAAAAGACTCTGTGCATTTACCCAAGCTATTCCTCTCATGATACACCTCTATAAGATCACCCCTCATTCTCCTGTGCTCCAAGGAATAAAGTCCTAGCCTGCTCAACCTATTGCTCTGGCCCTTGAGTCCTGGCAACATCCTTGTAAATCTTCTCTGCACCCTTTCCAGTTTCACAACATATTTTCTATAATAGGGTAACGGAAACTGAACTCTAAATTTCACCTCTTGAGTTGTATTCTACAACTGTAACATAACCTGCCAACTTTTATACTCAATACTGAATTGACTAATGGCCAATGACTAATGAAGGCCAATGCGCCAAGATCCTTTTTACCTTTTCTGCAGTATCACTTTCAAGGATCTATGGTCCTGCACTCCTGGATCCCTCTGCTCTGGAACACTCCCCAGAGCCCTGTGTAGATCCTGCCATGGTTAGACTTCCCAAAATGCAACACAACACATTTGTCTGATTAAATTTCATTAACCATTCCTCAGCCCCCCTTGCCAATTAAACAAGATCCTGCTGCTGTTTTTTACAACCATTTCACTATCTACAATACCACCCACTTATGGATCATCTGGAAACTTACTAATCATGTCTTGTACCTTGTCATCCAAATCATGGATATAGATGACAAATAGCAATGGGCCCGGCGCTGAACTCTGAAGCACACCACTCGTCACAGGCCTTTAGTCTAGCGCAGGCCCCCAGTCCAATTGACGAATGATTAATTGGTGTATTAAGTTTCTTGTTATTAAGTTGGAAATATCTATTTCCTATTTCTGTTATATCTTGGTTAGTTTTTCATTCTTGTCATTATTACATTGTTACCGTTTATTTTTTCTGGATTTAACAGGCATTGCAAAAAGGTAAAAATCAGTAGAGGCAATAGACACAAAATGTTGGAGTAGCTCAGCGGAACAGGCAGCATCTCGGGAGAAAACTAATAGGTAACGTTTCAGGTTGAGACCCTTCTTCAGACTGAGAGTCAGGGGAAAGGGAAACTAGAGGCATGAAAAGGTATGTTCTTTGTACCTTTTAATACCTCTAGCATCCCTCCCCCCCTGAATGTCAATCTGAAGAAGGGTCTCGACTTGCAACATTACCTGTTCCTTTTCTCCGGAGATGCTGCCTGACTCGCTGAGTTCCTCCTGCATTTTGTGTATATCTTCAGTGCAAACCAACATCTGCAGTTCGTTCCTGCACAATCAATAGAGGGAGCTTAGATGAACACCAGAGAAGGACAAAAGACCTCCTCCTGAGCTAACATTTTTGTAATTCTGTTAGTATCCACTCCTCGGTGTGAAATTATTTCTGAAATGAATTCAGCCAATTCAATGTAATTACATTTCTGGGCTTCCTTCCCATCACAGACACTTGTCAATCAGGGTGTTGTAAATATCCAGGCTTTCATTCTTCCCATGGGAAAACATTGATTGAATCTAATTGATCGCAGCACACTCATAAACTTTGAATCTTCCTTTTCAAATTTCAAAGAGACAAGTACCTGCTTGCAGCAATGTTAAGAATGTGATTGCATAAATTATACCTGCATCCTCACATCTCTCCTTCATCAAAAGATTGATGGAAGATAGACAGCCATGATGTTGGCAGACATTGTAAACAAACTAATAACTAGTTAATGTGTATTAATGACAGCTTCTTCATTTGATTTGAACTGAATCAGAAATGTGATTAAAATAAAATAAAATTAATTATTTTATAAATAGGCATATTTGGGGTTGGAATATCAACAAAAAGGTAGAATGAAGGTTTTGATGTCAGAGTTAGACACAAAATGCTGGAGTAACTCAGCCGGTCAGACAGCATTTCTGGAGAAAAGGAATAGGTGACGTTTTGGGTCGAGACCCTTCTTCAGACTCTCTGACCCCCTGAGTTACTCCAGTTTTTTGTGTCTATCTTTAGTTTAAACCAACATCTCCAGTTCCTTCCTACACATTTTGATGTCGGTGTGTCTGGTTTCCATGGAAGTCCAGTGAAGAATAGGAGTGAGTAGTCTTGCCCATCTCTCTCCATCAACTCCAACCCTTTTCAATTGTGTTTGAGAGAGCAGGCAAACTCAAAAAAGATGTCAGTGAAATCTGCGGGCTGTTTTCATGCAGCTTTACTTTCATGAACCACCAAGGAAATTACGTTGTGCCTCTTAAAAAACACTGTGACACATTTTAAGTGTATTTCTTTGCAAAAAAAAAATGATAGTACTTGGTTGGTAGAATGAAGTATGCTTCAGTGTAGTTACAGCATGTTGTATTCAAGCTCTAAAATGTATTCTATATTCTTTAGTCACAGTGAAATTAACTTTAGAATACAACACACTCATCTTACCATATAACAGGTTTCAAGGTAGCAGACCGAAGTAAATGTAGAGGCAAGCAAGAATATGTGATATTTTTGGTAGCTTTTGCCTTCGTTACCTGTGCAATAACCCAACAGAATGTATTGGTGTTACAATAGAACTTTATTTATCGCAGTAGGGAAATTTGATCTGCCAACAGTCATAAAACACAAAATAGATAAACCATGAAATGAAAGTAACAAGTGGAAAGGATTGGCGATGTGCAAAGATTGCGGGGGAGGTGGGGGACAACAGAAGATAGAGGAGATGTACAATTTGATAGCCACAGGGAAAGAGGATCTCCTGTGGCATTCTGTACTTCATTGTGGTGGAACCAGTCTGTTGCTGAAGGTACTCCTTAGGTTGACCAGTGTGTCATAGAGGGGGAGAGCTGTATTGTCCAAGATGATCTGCAATTTGAGGCGCATCCTCCCCTCCAAGACCACCTCCCACAAATCTAACTCCGCCCCCCAGGACGGAGCCAGCCTTCCTGATGAGCTTTGTTGATTCTGTTGGCATCCGACCTTCACCCTGCTGCCCCAGCACACAGCAGCGAAGAAGATTGCACTAGCTACCACCGATAGGTAGAAGATCTGCAGCATCTTACTGAAGATATTGAAGGAGCGGAGTCTTCTCAAAAAGTACAGCCGCCTCTGCCCCTTTCATGTACAGGGCCTCAGTGTTCCTGGACCAATAGTTTAATGTCCAGGTACACACCAAGGTATTTGCGCTCCCTGTTAAACTGCACATCCACACCATTGATGGAGACAGGGACATGGGTGTCCCTCTCCTTCTAAAGTCCACGACTAACTTTAGTCTTGTCGGTGTTGAGCTGCAGGTGATCCAGCCCACACCACTTAACAAAGTTGTTGACTTGGGCAGAGGAAATGCACCAGGGGGCTTGAGGGGGATAATCTTTCAGGAAGCAGGGGGTAGGGTGGGCGGAGGCCCCACCATCAAATCTATTAAAAAAAACAGGTTTAGCTTCTTGGCCCAGTCCTGATTGCTTTCCCTCACCCGGCTACTGGTCTTCTTGCAGCCTGTAATGCTCTTAAAACCACTCCACACATCCCTCATGAAGTTCTGCTGAATTTTCAGCTCCAGCTTCGTCCTGTAGTCGTCCTTGCCCTGTCTCAGTCTCGCCGTCAGGTCTTTCTGCACCCGTTTCACTAGCTCCCTGTCACCATTCCTGAAGGCCCTCTTCTTCTGGTTGAGAAGGGCCTTTATGTCACTGGTGATCCAGGGCTTGTTGTTGGGAAAACAATGTACAGTCTCCTCAGGGACAACGTTACCCACACAGAACATTATGTAGCTGGTAACAAAGTCAGAATCTACTCAATGTCAATCTATTGATTTCAGTACAACATTTACTGGACAGATTCCGCAGAGTGTGTGTGATTGGCAACCAGGCCACTGATCAAGTTGAAAATTTACTCTAACTGGGTGAATAAATATGCAGAACTCTATTTGCATAAAGTGATTTTAGTTGTGGAGTTATAGCAAGAGACACCGCACAGAAATTTTTATTTCAGCCCATTTAGTCTGCACCAATATCAACCAAAATGTGTCTAATCCTACATTAATCACAACTTTTTATTCTACCCACATTCTCATCCATTCCCCTCAAATTCTACCATTTTCCTTCACTTTGGGGACTAGTTACAGTAACCAGATAACTCACCAACCTGGACTCCATCGGAATGTGGGAGTAAATCAATGCATTCATCGGGATAACATGCAAACTCCACACAAACAGCAAACAGCAATAAGGTCCGGATTGAATCCACATCTTTGGTGCTATGAGGCAGAGACTCTAATGGTTGTACCAATTTGTTGCCATGAAATAGGGAAAAATCTTTCTTTGTAACCAGATGCACATCAACAGTTTAGAATATTTTCCAATTGTTGCAAACCCCAAGCTGTTCTGAAAATGCCTGCATTGGTAAATTAACCCTTGTTTATCAACACTCCATACAAATGTATAGACCTCCACCCAACACCCACCCACCTCCACCCACCTCCACCCACTGCATGCCACTGCTATGCAGGTGGTTTACAATTAAACAGGGGGGGAGGGGGGTCATATGGGATAGTCAAGGACGGGAGTTAAAGGGAAAGAGAGTAAAGGGATAGTAAATGACCCCAGAATTAATGGGAAAGAAAGCTCACAAAGGGATAGCAGAGTATGGCCAAATGTAATAGGAATCGATGTGAAAGGTGAGATGTGTAAGGAATTAAAAGTATTGTATATGAATGCGCGAAGTATAAGAAGTAAAGTAGATGAGCTTGAGGCACAGTTAGGGGTTGGTAGATATGACATTGTGGGGATTACTGAGATGTGGCTGCAAGAGGATCGGGCATGGGAACTTAATATTCAGGGTTATACATCCTATAGAAAGGACAGGCAGGTGGGCAGAGGAGGGGGGTAGCTCTGCTGGTGGGGAATGGAATTCAGTCCCTTGCGATGGAAGACATAGAGACTGATGAGGTAGAGTCACTGTGGATTGTGTTGAGGAATTGTAAAGGCAAGAAGACATTGATTGGTGTTATCTACAGGCCCCCAAATAGTAGCCTGGATGTAGGGTGCAAGTTGCAGCAGGAGTTAAAACTGGCATGTAACAAAGGTAATGCCACTGTGGTGATGGGGGATTTCAATATGCAGGAAAAATCAGGTTGGTTCAGGACCCCAAGAAAGAGAGTTTGTAGAGTGACTCTGATATGGATTCTCTTCGAGGCGAATTCTGAGAACTGTGAAATCAGTTGGGGATTCCCAGTCTTTTTATACACAGGATTTAATGGATTTGCTGTCCATTGTCCTATTTAGCAATTTTATCAATTCCCCACCACAACGAACCTTTAAGAACCTAATTTTATTTGTTAAAACCAAACACTACCTCAGATCAGTATATTCAGTATAGTGCAAAGCATTATCTGGCAAAACATGACAGCCACATTTTGAAGAATGTTCCAAATAAATAAGAGGACATGACTTTATTTCCCACACCATCCATACAGTGTCCATTTGGGCTGACTCATTGCAAGGAAAGGCTAAACAAAGGCTTGCAATGTGGACCAATGGTGAGCAATACTAGGAAAAGGATGAACTACAAAAATTGTTCATCCCAGTTTGGCAAAAGAATAAATCGGGGAAGGTAGTGCATCCGTAGATAACAAGGGAAATCAGGGATAGTATCAAAGCAAAGGATGATGCGTACAAAGTAGCCAGAAAAAGCAGCATACCAGAGGACTGGGAGAAATTCAGAGACCAGCAGAGGAGGACAAAGGGCTTAATTAGGAAAGGAAAAATAGATTATGAAAGAAAACTGGCAGGGAACATAAAAACTGACTGCAAAAGTTTTTATAGATATGTGAAGAGAAAGAGGTTAGTTAAAACAAATGTAGGTCCCTTGCAGTCAGAAACAGGTGAGTTGATCATGGGGAACAAGGATATGGCGGACCAATTGAATAACTACTTTGGTTCCGTCTTCACTAAGGAAGACATAAATAATCTGCCTGAAATAGCAGGGGACTGTGGGTCAAAGGAGGAATTGAGTGAAATCCAGGTCAGTCGGGAAGTGGTGTTGGGTAAATTGAATAGATTAAAGGCCGATAAATCCCCAGGGCCAGATAGGCTGCATCCCAGAGTACTTAAGGAAGTAGCTCAGGAAATAGTGGATGCATTAGTGATAATCTTTCAAACTCTTTAGATTCTGGAGTAGTTCCTGAGGATTGGCGGGTAGCAAATGTAACCCCTCTTTTTAAGAAGGGAGGGAGAGAGAAAACGGGGAATTACAGACCAGTTAGTCTAACATCGTAGTGGGGAAACTGCTAGAGTCAGTTATTAAAGATGGATAGCAGCACATTTGGAAAGTGGTGAAATCATTGGACAAAGTCAGCATGGATTTACAAAAGGTAAATCATGTCTGACGAATCTTGTGGAATTTTTCGAGGATGTAACTAGTAGCGTGGATAAGGGAGAACCAGTGGATGTGGTATATCTGGACTTCCAGAAGGCTTTCGACAAGGTCCCACATAAGAGATTAGTATACAAACTTAAAGCATACGGTATTAGGGTTCAGTATTGATGTGGATAGAGAACTGGCTGGCAAACAGGAAGCAAAGAGTAGGAGTAAACGGGTCCTTTTCACAATGGCAGGCAGTAACTAGTGGGGTACCGCAGGGCTCAGTGCTGGGACCCCAGCTATTTACAATATATATTAATGATCTGGATGAGGGAATTGAAGGCAATATCTCCAAGTTTGCGGATGACACTAAGCTGGGGGGCAGTGTTCGCTGTGAGGAGGATGCTAGGAGACTGCAAGGTGACTTGGATAGGCTGGGTGAGTGGGCAAATGTTTGGCAGATGCAGTATAATGTGGATAAATGTGAGGTTATCCACTTTGGTGGCAAAAACAGGAAAGCAGACTATTATTTAAATGGTGGCCGATTAGGAAAAGGGAGATGCAGCGAGACCTGGGTGTCATGGTACACCAGTCATTGAAAGTAGGCATGCAGGTGCAGCAGGCAGTGAAAAAAGCGAATGGTATGTTAGCTTTCATAGCAAAAGGATTTGAGTACAGGAGCAGGGAGGTTCTACTTCAGTTGTACAGGGTCTTGGTGAGACCACACCTGGAGTATTGCGTGCAGTTTTGGTCTCCAAATCTGAGGAAGGACATTATTGCCATAGAGGGAGTGCAGAGAAGGTTCACCAGACTGATTCCTGGATGTCAGGACTGTCTTATGAAGAAAGACTGGATAGACTCGGTTTATACTCTCTGGAATTTAGGAGATTAAGAGGGGATCTTATAGAAACTTACAAAATTCTTAAGGGGTTGGACAGGCTAGATGCAGGAAGATTGTTCCCGATGTTGGGGAAGTCCAGGACAAGGGGTCACAGCTTAAGGATAAGGGGGAAATCCTTTAAGACCGAGATGAGAAAGAATTTTTTCACACAGAGAGTGGTGAGTCTCTGGAACTCTCTGCCACAGAGGGTAGTTGAGGCCAGTTCATTGGCTATATTTAAGAGTGAGTTGGATGTGGCCCTTGTGGCTAAGGGGATCAGAGGGTATGGAGAGAAGGCAGGTACGGGATACTGAGTTGGATGATCAGCCATGATCATATTGAATGGCGGTGCAGGCTCGAAGGGCTGAATGGCCTACTCCTGCACCTAATTTCTATGTTTCTATGTTTCTAAAAGGATACAAATAAATGGAAGAGTGAACAGACAAATGTTCACCACAAATGAAAATAATTCATGGGATGGTAGGAAGAGATGCCTTTGAAAAAATAATTACATTGATTGTATGATTATTTCATTTAAATAGAATCAACTAAACTGAACAAATTCTGATATTAGGACTTCAAGTTAATTCAAAATTTATATAACACAATTCTGAAAACATTTCCATTTGAGTACTTTTTAAAAATGTTGTACCTGACTGGTTTATTTGAGTAATAATAATAGAGATATTCTGTAGTTCATTGTTATAATGGTAGGGGATAAGTCAAACACTTTGTCGTATTTAATTTAAACATCTAATTAAATTAACCACATTTGGAATAATGTTAACAATGGGTACCTGGGTGACTTGAAGGAGCTAAATGAATAGCTCAACATGCTGCAGTTATATGCAGCAGCAATTGTAACGAAATGGAAAATTGATTGTGTGATATCTCATTTTAATGAATGCGTCTGATGAACTCAAGGCAACTTGTCTCGACATTTGCCTGAGGTTCAACAATCGTTATAATAGTTCAACTAACTTTTCGTCATCCCGACCAGCCAGTGAAGTAACTAAGGGATACTATTGTGTAGGACGGAACTGCATATGCTGGTTTACATTGAAGTTAGACACAAAATGCTGGAGTAACTCAGCGGGACAGACAGTATCTCTGGATAGAAGGAATGGGTGACGTTTTGGGTTGAGACCCTTCTTCATACAATTGTGATGTGTAAACACGCCCAATCAGGTGTTAAAGTGAGCAGCTCAGAATTGGCATGAGACAATAGCAGATTCAAGCCCCTGTCCCACTTACGTGTCCTTTGCACGTTAATTACGCAACCTCGTGGTTGCGTTGAGCTGCGACTTCATTCAACCGCACAGCCGTCTGGAGCGCGTGTCGTCATTTGAAGATGGTGACAAAATGCAGGAGTAACTCAGCGGGACCGGCAGCATCTCTGGAGAGAAGCAATGGATGATGTTTCGTGTCGAGACCCTTCTTCAGTCTGAAAGAAGGGTCTTGACCCGAACCGTCACCCTTTGCTTCTCTCCAGAGGTGCTGCCGGTCCCGCTGAGTTACTCCAGCATTTAGTGTCTATCTTCAATTTTCTCGGCCCCGCTCTGGGAGTAGCAGTGGGGTTGGATCTGGATCCGCAACGACCGTGAGCCCCAGGCTGCGTTCGGCTGCCTGCTTCTGCCTGCTGTTGGAGGTGAGTTGTTGTTGCGTCGTGCCAGGGTCTTGGGCCTGTCCCACTTTGGCCGTCAGTTACGCGACAGGCCGTCGGCGCGTAAAGATTTCATTAGCTACAAAAAGTTCGGAGTCCCGCGCGATGTCGCGCACAACTATATACCCCTCCATGCTTCTCAGTGGGACCCGCCCTGCGCGGCCATACGATGCCCACGCGCCTCAATGTGACCACGAGGTCCAAAGGACACGTAAGTGGGACAAGCCCTTCACTCACCAAAGATTCATGTCATAAACCATCACCTAGCTGGTTGCACTGGCAATACCTAAGGGACCTAAATCTGCATCCATGTCTGTCTCTGTTTAGTTGTTTCGAATGGAGTTTTTGTGTTGTTTTCCTGGTGGAGATATTTGCTTGGTGGTGTTTAAGAAAGTGATATTTTGCAGCTTTATCACTTTAACCATGCGGGGCTTTAATGGGCCTTTCCCACTTAGGCGACTTTTCAACGGACTGCTGGCGACTGTCAAGTTCGCGGCACTCACCTGAAAAAGCAGCAACTGTAACGGCGACTGTCAGAGTGGAACGCACACACACACACACAAACACATCGCAAAGGCGGGGGCCAGGGAAAGCGGAGGAGCGTTGTCTGAAATTCAAACGGTGCAAGGCCAAGGTGATAGAGACGCACACCGCGATGAACAGGAAGATTAAGACGATTAGCGCAGTATATGGTAAGTCCTTAAAAAGAGGGGGGGGGAGGAGAAGGGGGGAAAGAGGGTGGGGAGAAGGGGGGGAGAAGGAGTGGAGACACTTTTAAGAAGCAAGACAACTTTTAAAAAGCCAGAGATACACAGCTGTGAAGTTTGGTGGGCATTTAACATAACCGGTCAGTTATCCTTGGTTCTGAAAACTCGTGCTTTCGTTTTTTTCCCCCAATGAGCCAATGAAAATGGCGATTAACTAAGGCGAATCGGCAAAGTCGATTAACTAAAACTACCTACTATTCCTCTACTACCCATAACTACGTGGCGACCCCACTGCAACTGCATCTACGACTATAGAATTATCAATTTTTTCCATGGTGACCAATTTTTGGTCGCAGAAAATGTTTCAACATGTTGAAAAATTGTGGCAACCATACTGAGGCCACGCCCAGTTCCCAGAATGCGGGAACTCCTCGCGACCATGAAAGAGACTCACCAGAGACCACCAGCGAGCATGTGGCGACCATGTAGCGATCACGAGGCGAGCGCAGAGTCTCCTGCACTCGCCTAAAAAGTCTCCTAAGTGGGACAGGCCCTTAAGTCATTTATTTTGGCAAAAACATGTTTTCTGTGCTGTGTTTATCACACAGCCTTTGTGGAAACGAGGAGAGATAGTAGCCAGTAAAGCACCAGAGATGCGCAGGTATTTCCACTAAAGAAAGTCTCACAGTGTTACTCCCATCTTAAGTAAATAATGGGCATCTTTCACCCGGGAGGATCCAACTGTGATTCCTCATTTATTGCAACTACATAAATGCAATGATAGGGAATGTTATGAATTCCCTAAGTCACAGCAAGTTGGAATGTTTACTGACCAGGGTCATTTCAGGCTTCCATAGGTGATACCATCAGTATTAGTCTTTGAACATGCTGCTGTAGAAGGCAGGCATAAGTTGTCCTCCTCTGTCTCATCATTTTCCCTGTGTCTAATGCCGAGCTGCAGGTGAAAACCCTGGACTATGACTTCCTGATTTTTCATAAAATAACTGACTTCTCAAGGCTTTATAAGGTGCAGGTCACGTCACATTTGTAATATTGTAAGGAGAGATGTGCTGACATTGGAGAGGGTCCAGAAAAGGTTGACAAGAATGATTCTGGGGATAATTAGATTAGCGTATGAGGAGTGTTTGAAGGTTCAGGGCCTGTACTCGCTGGCAGGGGGAGGTGGGGGAGCTCATCTCCTTGTAACCTACCAGACAATGAAAGGCCTGAATAGAGTGGGTGTGGAGAGGATGTTTCCCATAGTGGGAGAGTCCAGGACCAGAGTTCAATTCAAGAGTGTTTATTGTCATATGTCCCGGACGGGACAATTAAATTCTTACTTGCTGCAGCACAACAGAATATGTGAATATGTAAACATATTCCTTGATGGCTGTGGGGAAGTAGCTGTTCCTGAACCTGGACATTCACAGGAGCCTGAAGACTGTATTCACAGCTTCAGAATAAAAGGACATACCTTTAGAACGGAGATGGGGAGGAATTTATTTAGCCAGAGGATGGTGAATTTGTGGAATTCATTTCCACAGACACTGTGGAGGCTTTGTCATTTGGGTATTTTTAAAGTGGAGATTAATAGGCTTTTGATTAGTAAGGGTGTCAAAAATTATGGGAAGAAGACAGGAGAATATGGTCGAATGGCAGACTTGGGCGGAATGGTCTAATAATGCTAATATGCTAATATGTCTTATGGTCTTTATTATCCAGTGTGCTCTAAGGTATGGAGATTCTTAAGCATTTGTGCAGGGCTACGTTTGAATGTGTAACTAATATGACTAATAGTGGCTCACACTTCCTGGCAATTGGTTTCACTGGCAGCGCTCTGCACCAGTGTTCCAAGTGAATCTATGGTGTTTCGGCTGTTGTAAATAACTGAAGCCTTATGCCCCTGTCCCACTTAGGAAACCTGAACGGAAACCTTTAGAGACTTTACGCCCTACTCAAGGTTTCCGTGCAGTTCCCGGAGGTTTTTGTAAGTCTCCCTAATGGTCGAAAGTGGTTTCTGTTTTAAAAATTGGCAATTTTTTAGTCGAAGCTGGTTGCGATGCCAGTTGAAGGTGGTTGCCGGAGGACAAAAACCTCCGGGAACTGCTCGGAAACCTTGGGTGGGGCGCAAAGTCTCCAGAGGTTTCCGTTCAGGTTTCCGAAGTGGGACAGGGGCATTACACCATGATAAAGGCCCAAATACTTTAATTACAACATAGCAAATATGACTTCATACTTGCTTGTCTCTCTAATTCTAAAAAGGAACAGGCAGGGAGGATTATTGTAAAAGCAAGTGGGCGTAACCACCAAAGCATAACATAAGTGACACTGATCTACATCCTCCCTCGTAAAGAATCAATAACATGACAAATGTTGAATACAAATGCTGACCAATGTTACAATTAAAGCCCCGCTGCTCTTAAACCACTGGAGCTGTGAAACAAATTTCCACCTCCCAGTTCCTTTCCCCCTTGAATAAATGAACAGCTAATAAACAGCAGCAGAAATGCAAGTGGCTCATCTCCATTATCGGATGAGACATTAGTAATATTAGAGCTGGCAACATTGGGTATACACACTCAGCCTCGTGCAATTTAATCTGAACATTAAATTTTTCACCCAAATTATGAAGCAAAGATTTCACATAATTAACCATACAAAATGTAAAACAGGAAAAAGCATCTATGACATAATCGTCATCACAAATGAAATAAGTCTAGTGATTCTACTTGTAATTATGTAAAATAAACTACAGCTAAGAAAACATACTGAAACATTGTTGAGTCTACTAAGAACCAAAACACGATTACAGTATCAGGATTGAGGCACCAATTAATTGTTCAATAAAACCCCCTACAATCCACATGTGTCTATCTTTTAACACAGCGCACCTGTAGCAGTCCCTTGTATGTAACGTAAGGAGAGTTTCTGCAGATGGGTATTATTGTTTATGCCTCTTAACCGCAATTTATTCTGTGTTAATCACTTTTTACTTTAGTTCCTCAGCTCAGAAAATCATCGAGAGCAGTAAAAGGCAGATGGCATCAATTTTAATCTAATTTACATGCCAAGAAATAGGCAAAAATTGAATACAATGATGATTTAGACCAGATTTTGTTTTGTATTGAAATGAACAGGTGCAAATCTTCAAGCTTTCTACGCAATACACTAAGTTTCCTGTCTAGCCATTTGGAATAAATGCTGATTATCATTTGATCCTTACTTTAACAAAAAGAATAATTCATGAGAATTTTCAAAGCTAGAGTATCGAGGCTGAGAGGAAAATAAAACGGGCTCCAGTAATTCAAAGGAATGTTCTTTTTAGTTAAATACACCCAATGAACAATATATCAACCTACCTCCTGTTGTTTATTACCTTTTTTATGGGCAATCTTTCTTTATTGCACTCTTGCTTATAAAATAGAATCCTCTCACCAAACTCTCATTTAACATTTCCCTTGTGAAACCGAGCCCTAATCCAAATAAAAACACTGATTGCTGGAGTAATTCAGCATGTCAGGCAGCATCTCTGGAGAACATAGATAGGTGATGTTTACTATTAAATGGTGGTGGAGGGGGGATGTTGCTGGTTTAAAATCCAGTTTGATGACCCTACTTAATGATTACCAAGTTGTATTTGAAAGATTTTTGAGGTTGACAGGTGCACTAACAGTCCGAAATCACAAAGTACGGAAGAAAAGATTCCAGAAATACTGGAGAATCAAGGGGACAGTGAAAATGAAGATATTTTAACAAGTAAGAATAATACCTTGAGATAAATTCCCAAAGTCCTGACATCAACATCCTTGAGAGTTTAGTTTAGAGATACAGCATAATGACCCATCAAGTCTATGCCAGACATCGACTATCCGTTCACACAAGTTCTAGGTTATCCGACTTTGTCACCTACTTCCTACACATTTTTTACAGAGGCCAATGTACCTACAATCCTGCGTGTGTCTTTGGGACATGGGAGGAAACCGGAGCACCTGGAAGAAACCCATATGGCCAAAGGGATAGTGTGTAAACACACAGTCATCACCCTATGTCAGGTCAGGAACCAGCCCAGGTCATTGGCATTGTGAGGCACCAGTTCTACCACCGTTGAGTTTTGAGAAATATTGCCTGGGGAGAAATTTGCAGTCATTAGGAGAGGCTTGATAAGCTGGGATAGTTTTCCTCAGAGAGGGGCAGGTGAAGGTGTTGAGGTGAACACACTAGTTCACCTCTCTCACCGGCATGGACTTATTTCTATCAATACCCTTCATAAGTTTTGAAGAATATTGATAGGGTGAAAATCTTTCCCCATTGTACAGGTATCTAAAACGAGAAGATACAAGCATAGGATAAACAATAAAAGGTTCAGAGATGATCTGGGGAAGAGTGTGGTTGGAGTCTGGAATGCACTGCCAGAGTGTGTAGTGGAGCCAGTTACTCTCACAATATTTAAGAAGCACACTTGACCCACAAAGGCTTAGTGGGATAAGCGCAAAGTACCAGTAAGTACGATTGTCTGCTTGGACAAATGGCTATTCCTGATCTGTGTAATTCTATGACTCTCTGAAAATAATCTGAATGTAATATGGTCTTTAAGCCATATTGGTCAGGATCAGAACTCAATGAGATATCATCAACCCAACATTTGTTCTGTCTCCACCGATGCTAGTACATCACAGGCCTCCTCATCATAGAAAGCATCTACTTGAAGTGCTGCCCCAAGAAGACCGCACCCACCCTCTGGGCAATGAAATCTTCTCACTCCTACTGTGAGAAATCTGAAGTCCCACACCAAGGGGTTTAGGAACTGCTTCTTTCCTAAAACCATCAGGTTCTTGAACAAACCAGCATGATTCCAATTTTACTGCAACAACGGAACACTCTGGTCTATGTCTTTCACCACGATCGACTTGTGTTTGCACACATCTTGTTTTTGCATGTTCTTGTTCTCTTTTCAATGTCCTGTATAATTATTGTATAATTGCTGTACAATTTATGTATGATTATGTTCTGTGTGTAGTCTGAGTCTCATATGCGTGTGATAATGCTGCAAGCAAGACTTTCATTGTACATGTACTAGTACACATGACAATAAACTTATCAACTGCGCATGACTTGACCATTTCATATTTTGAGTATCTGCAGTGTTTTGCTTTGATGTGCTATAATGGGAGGTACCTGTACTCACTCAAGGACATGTAAGTACCTGTACTCACTCAAGGACATGTATTTTATGACAGTTCAAAACAATGACAGAAATATAATCAATGGGAAGATTCAATAAAGCACTGAACATTGAAGTGTAAAGGTAAAAATTGCCAGGGCAGTAGTGAAAAGCTAGTAAGTCATTTATTGTAAAGAACTGGCACAGATACAATGGATCAAATGGCCTTCTTCTGTGGTACTTGATATAACAAATCGGTTATTTGATGTTACTTTTGCCGGTTCGTCTTAGGCACGAGAAAGGAGCATTTTTTTAAAATTTCAGAATAGCTTTGTTATTGTATTAATTAAGAATTTTTGAAAAAATTGAGAGATTAAGCTAAATTCCAGTGAACCAGCGTAAAATTGATTGTTTAATGATTTAGAATACTTTCAGAAGAATATGATAGATGTGTTATCAAATCATGACTTGAGGGACATAAACCAAAGCTTGACAATCAAGTTAAGAATGCTGCAGTAAGCACTACAACATTTTTTTAATGGTGTGAAAAATACAGTTGCCCCAAAGGTATATAAAGCTGAAGGAACCTTCTCTGACCTGTGAAGAGCATCAACAATTCCAAAGAGTGCTCTGGGTAAAGATTATTGTAGTAACAAGTCCCGAAGTGCGATCTTAACAGCGAGGAAAAGGGGATAGTGCAGTGAATTGTAAAGAGGCAACATTTATCAAAATCAATCAAGTATGTGTTTTTTTTTTAAATAGATGCAGCCCCTGACCTTGATCATTCATGGGTTTCGTCGGCTAAATTGCACAGAGCAAAGGTTTCTGAATCAGTTGCCGATGGATTGAGAGTTAAAGGCAGAGAATGTCTCTAATGTACGATCTGTCAAACCACAAGGACGTTCCCCAGCAAAATATTTTTAAGCGAATGTCCACCTTTAAAAAAAACTTTATTCAGAAACTGGAATTGTAAGCCACTATGAATGTATTCATGTATAACAGGTAAGAATGTCCTCTGGGATCCAAAATCACATCTGTAGTGCACGCGTGTTCTGTGTTTTATCTGGGCCAGAGTGTTAGCATGTGTGGAGTGTATGTCTACTGTTTCCTGTTGGCCAGCCAATATCCTATCCATGACAATATGTTCTCTGCTACATTCAAACATTTATTTATGTGCTGTTTTTGAAGATGCCCCTAATCAAATATATGCAGGAATCTAAGTATGGTATATCCACCAGTTTCCTTTTACCCACTGAATATATTATTCCGTTAAAAAACTCGTGGATTTATTTAAATAAGTGCTTCTACCATACATTCTTACCAGCAAGCATGAGGCAGAAAAATGCATGGCTTCACCACAAATGTAGATTCTCCAAGATACAGGCAGCAACTGCACAGATACTCTCACAGGAATTGAAGGTCAACCCGACATTAAGGGTCCTTTTAGCACGGGTCCACCATCGAGTTTCCGGCACTCTTGGTTCCAGAGTCTTTCTGGTTTATTCATTTTGCCTGACCAATGGAGGTCATGGCTACCAAGAGGAGTCCAACAGTACCAGAACAGTCTGCTTAGGCCACCGAGGGGCCAAGAGACCGGCCCGCAAAGTCAGCCTCGGAAAACAACTATGGGAAAGGATTTACCAGCTCCGGCCAGGGCGGAGTTCCAAAGCTCTGAAGTCAGGGCGCAAATTCGACCCGCCTATCAGTGCAGAAGTGCCAATGAGTTTGAGGTCGGCCACCTCACTCGGCCTAGCTGCCACATTTTCAAGGGGACATCTGGGGTTGGGGGGGGGGGGGGGGGGGAGGGGGGGGGGGGGGGGGGGGGGGGGGGGGGGGGGTTCAAGTGTATTCTTGTGATTTTGGCCAGATTTAAGGATCGATCACCAGTTGCCAGAAAATCGGTGGTGGAACTGTATGTAGTTGGTGTGCGTTGATAAGCAGTGGATCAGGCCCTGCATCATGGCTGTGGTTATGATGACTCTGGTAGCAGTCAAGTTGTCTTGGAGAAACCATAAACAAATTCCATAGATGACCACTAAGGGACAAGAAGTATGTGTATTATGTGCACAGCTTTCGGGTATGCACAAGCCATGCTTCCACTTCCACTGAATGCCATGCTGACACACAAAATACAACTCACAAACTATTTAGAAAGGGACTGCAGATGCTGGGTTCACACCGAAGATTGACACAAAGTTCTGGAGTAAAATGCTGGAGGATTAGGTAACATTCCTGGAGAAAAAGGAATAAGAGACCCTTTTGCAGACTGAGTGTCAGGAGAGAGGGAAGCTAGAGATATGAAAAGGTTCAGAACATATCAGAGTTAGCACCAGCTGAATTCCTCTCGTGTTTTGTGTCTATCTACAGAAACTGTTGCTCCATTGAAACACCTTCATTGCTTTGCTCTGGTGACTTCCTGCAACATTCAACAAAGTAATGCCAAAGCCTGTGATGACCTGTATGCAATCTTGAAAGTATAGACCTTGTCACTATCCATATGGAAAGCAGCTGATGAATTGGAGATGAAGGAACAGGAGGAAGAGGAAGGCTGAAAGTAACCTAGATGTCCCCTATGCATCCTCTTTGTGTCCTGCTTATCCTGCTCCAATAATAATCCAAGGGAGGGATCTCTGGTGGAAAGCTGGTGATTTTCAGTGGCGGAAAATCCTCACGCCATTAGAGATTACTATAACCGCTTTAGATGGTTTGATTGTGGACTGCAATAAATTATGATAGGGAGCAACAAATAGTGAAAGGATTAGGACTGGTTAACCTCCTGCGATAGAGCAAAAAGTCATGATCCTAATCCTAAAAACTACTGCTCCAGCCCTTGGATCCATCTCTCAGTATCCCTAGTAAACTGCTGAAAGTCTTATGTGATATCCATATAATGCTGGGTGCAGTGTGATCGAGTCATAGAGTCATACAGTGTGGAAACCGGCCCATCGGCCCACCTTGCCCTCACTCACCAACATATCCTATCTACATTTGTCCCACTTGCCTGTGTTTGACCCGTATACATCTAAACCTATACTATCCATGTACATCTACATTTTTCTTAAACGGTGCAATAGTATCTGCCTCAACTACCTCCTCCAGCAACTCGTTTAATATGCCTACCACCCTTTGCATGAAAATGTTACCCCTCAGATTCCTATTAAATCTTACCCCTCTCACCTTAAACCTATGTCCTCTGGTTCTTGATTCCCCTACTTTGCGCAAGAAACTGTGCGTCTACCTGATCTATTCCTATCATGATTTTAAACACCTCTATAAGACCACCCATCCTCCTGTGCTCCAAGGAATAGAGACCCAGCCTACGCAACCTCTCCCTATAACCATCAAGTCCTGACAACATCCTCGTAAATCTTCTCTGCACCCTTTCCAGCTTGACAACATCTTTACTATAACACAGTGCCCAAAACTGATCTTTCATGACTATAAGCTGACCTTGCATGTCAGCAGGTAGCAGTGCCATTGCATCCTCAAAGACATCGGGTACATATTGCTATAATCATGAATGGCCTGATGAAGAGCAACATACAATTTCATTGTGGTCTCATTGTCACTAAAACATTGTTTCATTGTGATGTCTAGCTCTGTCAAAGTTTCCAGAAGCTACTCAGCATGCAATAGCTTTTCACTGTACCTCGGTACAGCCGAGCAGGTCATGATGCAGTTCTATAAGACGTTGTTGCGGACGCATTTAGAGTGTTATGTTCAGTTCTGGGCACCATGTTATAGGAAAGCTGTTGTCAAGCTGGAAAAGGTACAGAGAAGATTTATGAGGATGTTGCCAGAGTGTCTGAGTTATAGGCAGAGCTTGAGTAGGCTGCGACTCTATTCCTTGATGCGCAAGAGGATGAGGTGTCAGGATGAGGTGAGTATGAGGCCGGAGGATCAGAAGTGCATAAAATCATGAGAGGAATAGATCGGTTAGTTGCACAGAGTCTCTTGCCCAGAGTAGGTGAATTTGAGGGCCAGAGGTCATAGGTTTAAGGTGAAGGGGAATCTGAAGGGTAATTTTTTCACACAAAGTGTGTTTTTTGAATACAGAACAAGCTGCCAGAGGAGGTAGTTGAGGCTGGGACTATCCCAATGTTGAAGAAGCAGTTAGACAGGTACATGGATAGGACAGGTTTGGAGGGATAAACGCAGGCAGGTGGGACTAGTGAAACTGGGACATATTGGTCGGTGTTGGCAAGTTGGGCCGGAGGGCCAGTTTCCTCACTGTATCACTCTATGACTATGACTCTAATAAACTAAACACCCCTGTAAGAAATGCTGCTTTGCGCAATATATGTTATTTCATAAATAAAGTACCTTTGCTCTTTAGGTTTAAATTACCAGCTACTGTTCCGTATCTTAGATAGATTGAAGCAGGTGGCTGCAACTTGTCTTGCAATGGAAGCTGCAACATTAACCTTCAAACATCGCGCCCTGGCTGAGTCTACATCTGTGTGAGAGATGTTGCCAATCTATGCACAGACCGGGTGCAATCTCTGTATAAAGTTCTATGCCAAAATTATATTTCTGTCAAGTTTCCCAAATGCATACGTGTATTTAATTGGGCATACCCGTCAGCCTTCTACTGTAGCTGCCCCATCAATGTCCGCATAGTCCTTCCCCCCAGGAGTTGAGTGCAATTTCATCTGGCATGCTGGCACGTGCACTCTCCTCTTCAGCTGTCCTGGGCTGAGGCCAACTCCAGCATCTTGCAGATTCCACTTCCATGCTGTCTTCTGAATTTTGGTATCAGAGCTGGTGACGTGTCATCATCGTACTTTCTTCCTCTCAATCTCCTGTTTTCATCCCAATCAAATTAAGCCTCCAATATGATTTAATGCACTTAGCAATTAGCAGGAGTTTTGTACTCAATATTTACTCATACGAAGGACATTACTTAAATTGCTTCCTTAATGTAATGTCAAGGACAACTCCAATTAAGGTCTGGTATTGAAAAGTCTGTAATTAATGCCACTTAAACTCTTCTCTTAAATGCCACTTAAATTTTTCTCTTTCTATTGTGCTTTATCTATCTATCTGGTTAGCTTCATGCTGAATTAAAATGATATGCACAGTAAAATAAAATATGTTAAGATCACTATATAGATTTTTATAGGAAACAGGAATGGAGTGTTAATCAATGTTTAATGTGGATACCACTCAAATGCGCCAACCAATTGGCATTGCAATTTACAAACTGTCACAGGTTTCCCACGAACAAACAACAATAATAAGCTAAAGTACCGTAGTTGTAAATGTAATTTCAATGTAATTGTAAAAAAGGTTGATTATGGATCACAGGAGTAGAAACACAATTACATAAATGGATTTTAATTTCTCAGTGTGCTGGAGTAGCATGATGGGATAGATGGGGTTGAAGGTTAAGCATTGAGGTGGCCCACCCATAGGGTAACTGCCATTAGCATTTTCTAATCAAACTGATGTGATGCCATTTTATATCCAGACATAACAATCAACTCATAAAACCGGACATGTTAAACGCCGTTGGGCCTGATTTGAACAATGTTCCAGGATTTGGACAGAATTTGGATTAGGAAACACAACAGCAGATACAATACCATAGGGGGCAGCGCGGTGGTGCAGCAGTAGAGTTGCTGTCTTACAGCACCAGCCACCTGGGTTCAATCCTGCCTACGGGTGCTGTGTGTATGGAGTTTATATGTTCTCCCTGTGATGCTCCAGTTTCCACCCACATTTCAAAGACATAGGTTTGTAGGCTAATTGGCTCCAGTAAAAATTGTAAATTCTCCCGAGGGTGTAGGATAGTGCAAGTGCACGGGGTGATCGCTGGTCAGCACGGACTCCGTGAGCCAAAGGGCCTGTTTCTAAGCTAAAATTCTAAAGTGTAAATTAAAGTATAAAGTCTTAAGTCTGAATGGATAGGGTGAAGTTCAGGAATTCAAAAAGGCTGTGCCACATTTATTGATGTCTCCCTGAACAAGATGCTGAGACAATGACTGCAGAGTCAATGCCTTTCCTGCTGCAGGGTTCATGAATCAACAAAGTGTGACTGAAGATTGCCAAGGGCAGTGGAATCAGAAGGACTGTGCCATGTATAAAAAATTAAAGCTGAAAGTGGTTTAGTATCTCCAGCAGAGCAGGATGGATGGGTGCAGCAGTTCACAATGCCTGTGCTGAACAAGATGCCAGGTTAAACTAGTCTCCTTTGCCTGCACATGATTCCATTCCTTCCATATCCATGTGCCTATCTAAACAGCTCTTAAATGTCACTATTGTGCCTGCCTCCACCACCAAGTCATTGGATATTTTTAAAGCGGCGATTGACAGATTCTTGACTAGTACGGGTGTTAAAGGGTATGGAGAGAAGGCAGGAGAATGAGGTTGAGAGTGAATGATAGATGAAGTCATTCACAGATAGGTGCAGATCACTAACGGCCTGACCTGGTCAAATAACATCACACCAACAGTTAAGAGAGCGCAGCAGCAGCTGCATTTTCTGCGCCGGATGAGAAGAGCTCACCTCCCCCATCCCGTCCTCACCACTTTCTACAGGGGCACCATAGAGAGTATTTTGACCAGCTGCATCTCTGTCTGGTTTGGGGACTGTAAAGCCTCCGAATGGAAGTCAGTGCAGAGAGTGGTGAGGACGACTGAAAAAATAATCGGGACTTCTCTCCCCTCAATCGGGGACATTGCGATCAAACGTTGCGTGTCTAAGGCCAGCAGTATTATAAAGGACCCCACACATCTCCATCACAGACTGTTCACTCTGCTGCCCTCGGGTAAAAGGTATCGTAGCATAAGGAGCAGAACATCAAGGTTCTGCAACAGCTTCTTCCCACGAGCCATCAGACTCCTGAATGCCATGTAATGGACTGCCACCATTGTCTATTTTATCCTTTTATCCATTTTATCCTTTTATCCATTTTATCCATTTTATCCTTCTGTTTATTATCGTGTTGCACGGGGAGCCAAATGCAACGGAATTTTGTTTGGAATTGCATATATCGATGTATTTCTAAATGAAAATAACGTTTGTTTGATTTGATTTGATAGATCACCTATAATTGAATGGCAGAGTAAACTTGATGGGCCGAATGGCCTAATTTCACTCCAATGATTTATGAACATGAACCACCCTTGGCAATGCATTCCAGACACACATCACACTCTGTGTAAAAACATAAGTTCAAACAGTTTCCTTTTCACCTTAAAGCCATGCCCTCTAGTCCTTGAACTTGTACCCAGGGTGAAAGGTTCTGTCTGTCTACCCTATTCTCATAATGTTATATACTGCTATCAGGTCTCCCCCTACCCACTGATGCTCCAGAGAAAACAGAAGGAATATAACATAGAAAAATGTGAGGTACAGCATGGAAATGAACTCTTCAACCCACAGGGCTGACGTCACGCCGACCAATGATCACCCATACACGAGTTCTATCTTACACACTAGGGACGATTTTAGAAATAAATTAACCTACAAACCTGCCTGTCTTTGGAATGTGGGAGGAAACCGGAGCACCTTACAAACTCCATACAGACTGCACCTATAGTCAGGATTGAATCCAGGTCTCTAGAGCTGTAAGGCAACAGCTCTACCGCTGCACCACTGTGCTGCCCCATCCGTTGATGATACCAGTATTTTTTTTAATGGTGAGGGATATGGAAATATTAATGTTAAAAGGGAGCTGGTGTCTTCATATATGAATCACTGAAAGCTGATACGCAACTGTAGCAATCAGAGAGGTTGCACGTTCTGGAGTACTTTATTGTGAGTTCTGGACTAGTTATAGACTCAGAGATTGATGCAGCACAGAAACAAACCCAAAGGCCCATTTGTCTATGTTTGAATGATATCCTTCTGAAGCATTCCTATCCATGTAGTTGTCTAAATGTATTTTAAACATTGTAATTGTACCTGCCTTTACCATGTACTCTGGCAACTCATTCCATATCACCTACCACTGATGGTTCTTTGACTACAAAAAAAGAAATGCTTTTCATTGTACCAGGGTACACATGACAACAATAAACTAAACTAAACTAAACAAAAGGATCAGAGACTGAAGAAGGCCCCCGACCAGAATTGACGTCCATCCTTTTTCTCCAGAGATGCTGCCTGACACGCTGAGTTACTCCAACAGTTTGTGCCTATCTTTGGTATAAACCAGCATCTGCAGTTCTTTGTTTCCACAGTTATTAGGTCCACCAGGCTTTAATTTTCCAGCGTCCTTTCAGCCTTTCTTAAAAAAGGTATAACATTAGCCACACTCCAGTCTTCTAGTACCTCATTCCTGACTAACAAAGATACCAAAATCACTGCAAGACCCCCAGCAATTTCTCCCTACCTTCCCACCATGTTCTAGCATGTACTTGGTCAAATATCCAAGAACTTATTCACCTCTCCGTACTTTATAGCCGATACCTCCTCTTTTGTAATGTACATAAACTTCAAGCTATCACAATTCTCTTCCCTGAATTCTTTTGCATCCATGACCTTCTCCACAGTAAACAAGCAGGAATTATTAATTTGAATTATTAATTATCAATTTAAAACCTTGCACATCGCCACTGGCTCCTCATGTAAACTGCCACATTAATCCTTAAGGGGCTCTCTTATCTATCCTAGTTATCATTTGTTCTTAATATACTTGTATTATCTCTTGAGATTCACCATTGTCTTATCTACCCGGCAGTCTCATACCCTGTTTCAGCCCTCCTGATTTCATGCTTAAGTGTACTCCTTCATCCCTTATATTCCCCAAGGCATTTGATTGATCCCAGTTGGCCACACTTGACATACATCTCCATTTTCTCTTTCACTGGAGCCTCAATATCTCTCATCAATCAAGGTTCTCTAACTGGGTGTCCAATGGCAGGCATGGACATGGAGTGCCAAATGACTTGCTGGAGTAACTCAAAGGGACAGGCTGTATTTCTGGAGAAAATGAGTGGGTGACATTTAGATCGAGACCCTTATTCTGCCTGTTCCACTAGGTTACTCCAGGTTTTTTGTGTTTAGCCCTAGTCATTGAGTTAATTCCACACAGAGACATACATTTCTGGATATTAAGGCAATCAAGGTATATGGAATAATGCAGAAAAATATTCTGAGTTAGAAGATCAGTTATGACCTTGATGTATGGTGAAGCACCTTTAAAGAACCATATGATCTACCACTACAAATTCTTATGTTCATTGCATTCACTTGCAGATAGTGAAATAATCCTCCTTGTATTTAAATAGGCACCATGGTCATGTTGTTAAATTGCAAAATTCATGATGTAATTGAGCAATTATAGGGAGCGATTGGACAAACTTAAATTGTTTTTCTCTGCCACATCAGAGGCTGAGGGGAGACCTGATAGAAGTTTATGAAAATATGTGGAGATAGGAAAAATAGTCAGAACCTTCATCCCAGGGTGGAAATGTAAAAGACTAGAGGACATAGAGTTGTCAGAATGCCAAAGAGGAGACTTGCAAGGCATATATTTTGCACAGAGCTCGGTTGGTGCCCAGAATGTGCTGTTGGAGGTGGTGGTAGAAGCAGACACAATTAAGAGGCATTTAAGAGGCTTTTAGATTGGCACTTGGATATGGAAAAAATGGAGGGATATAGGTCATGTGCAGGCAGAGGAGATAAGTTGAACTTGGCATCATGTTTGGCACCGACATTGAGGGCCAAAAGGCCTGTTCTAATGCTGCCCTGTTCTTTGTTCCATGTAACATAATTAAGCTTTGTGAAATTAAAACTCGCCCCTCCCAGAACAAAGGAAGTTGCTGGTTTACAATCCTATGTGTGATTATTGAATATCAAAGGTGGTAGATTGGAGCCTGTTTACTGATAATGTATAATTGTTCACCTCCTTCCAAGCTCATATTCTCCAATTCAATATTCAGCATGAAATGGTTGGTGTATTTTTACTTTGGTTTATTATCAATGGTTTGCCAGACACCAGGTATATCAGACTGAAAAGCTTTGGTCTGGGCTAAGCATTTGTATTGTTGGCAAAGGGTTTCACCCCAAAAGATAAAAAATGGTATGAAACATTAGATGGCACTAGTATTATTCTGAATACCTAAATGATTTTCTTCATGAAACATGAGTGCTTTTCAATAGGGGAAATTGAAACAAGTGATATGGATGGTAATATATAGAGATATAGAACAAATTAATGAAAGATATGCAAAAAGTAACGATGATCAAGAAAAAATGGAGCCCACAATGGTCCATTGTTGGCGGTGGCCTAGGTGATAACGAGTTATACTGACAGTGAAACTCAACATAATGACAGTGAAACTGGTATGATGACTAGGGTGGTGGAAAGATAGAGAGAAAGGGGATGCAAGATTTACTTGAAGTTCCAGCAATTAATATTAATACGGCTGGGGTGTAAGCTGCCCAAGCAAAATATGAGGCGCTGCTCCTCCAATTTGCATTTGGCCTCACTCTGACAATGGAAGAGGCCTAGGACAGAAGGGTCAGTATGGGAATGGGAAGGAGAGTTAAAGTGTTTGGCAACAAGGAGTTCACGTAGGCCAAGGCGGACTGAGCAAAGGTGTTCAGCGAAATGATTACCCAGTTTGCGCTTGTTCACGCCGTTGTATATGAGTCCACACCTGGAACAGTGGATACAGTAGATGAAGTTGGAAGAGGTGAAAGTGAACCTCTGTCTAACCTGAAAGGATTGTCAGGTTCCCTGGGAAAAGTCAAGGGAGGAGGTATAGGTTCAGGTGATTCTGGATTCTGTTCAGTAAAAATGAATTTATTCCCATTATCTAACCTTAAGCCAATCATTTTTTTCTTCTGCAAATGTAAATGGCTTCCTACCACACACTGATCTCTGCTTGATGTTTTACTGTTCATAGATGATTTAACCAGGAGAATGCTCTAATATTAGATGTTCCAGTGAAACCGAGCTATGTAGCAGATATCAGCAGTTATTGAAAGGAATTAAGTGGCAATTTAAGGCGCAGCAGTTAGGCATCAGTGAAAATTAAATAGGGAAACAAGTTGAAATAAAAATGTGAAAGGGTTTATTAATTAATTGTACCAGTAAGAAACAGGCAAAGGTTTGAGGCTGTTCATTTAATGCCTATATTCCATTATGATGAAATGGAAATAAAACACAGGTTATTTGATGCACTTCAAAGAGTGCCGGATGACAATTCAAACATTTTTATATTGCACAACAAATAAACCAAACAAAGCATTTGAACATTGTATGACATTTCAGGCAATGTAACTTCAAGAGAAGAATGAAAGAAGACAAAAATAGGATGATACTTAACACAATGAACTAATAAGAAAGTTTTGTAGAAACAGAGGCAGTAGGAAGCTTTATGAAATTATAGAGAATAGATAATAGACAATAGGTGCAGGAGTAGGCTATTCGGCCCTTTGAGCCAGCTCCACCATTCAATATGATCATGGCTGATCATCCACAATCAGTATGACAGTAATGTAGATATACAGTAACTTAAATAGTGCAATTTCAAGCTTGTTTCCAAGCAAAAGTGCAACATTTGGAATCTGCCGAAAGGCTGGGATAAGATATACCCCAAAGTATAGTCCACATGTGAAATAGAATCCCTAACAAAAGCAGCTAGGAGGATTGAAGGTTGCAGAAATACAAACAGACATAGGTAATCAAGTGAATATGAAACACAATGGTTATTTTGTCACTCAGACCATGGAACCATGGCACATCAACGTTATTGGGGCAGAATAGCATGAAGCCCATTCTGGGGTCAGTGCTATCTTGTTAATGACAATTTTGCCAAGTTAAAACCAGCCCCATGTGCTATCTTGTTAATGACAATTTTGCCAAGTTAAAACCAGCCCCATGTGATTTCGGACCAAAGGAATCACATATCCATTCTATTTTCAACCATGCCACGCTCTATTCACACTGTGAAATAAAACCACACGTTTGATTAGTCTTGTACAAACATATAAATTTGGCAGACATGAGAAGGCCATCAAAGCAGCTCCAAATGAAAATGGTCAGATCGCCATTTTGAGTTTCTTGATGTTTAATTTAGTTTAGAGATGCAGATGGGAAACAGGCTTTTCGGTCCACCAAGTCGGCACCAACCAGCTACCCTGCACACTAACACTATCCTAAACACTCGAGGGGCAATTTACATTTATACCAAGCCAATTAACCTGCAAACCTGTACGTCTTTGGAGTGTGTGAGGAAACCACGGTTCTCAAAGAAAACCCACGCAGGTCACGGGGAGAACGTACAAACTGTGCAGATAGCACCCACAGTAACGATCAAACCCGGATCTCTGACTGTAAGGCAGAAGCACTACTGCTACAACACCGTGCTGCCATACTGAGGTGTTAGTTTTTTATCTTTCCACTTGACGCTTTGCAAGGCTAGTATGTTGTTCATCAAGCAGGGGAAAATCCAAACTAAATACAGTTCTCCAGGTGCCAAT